>JAUUEB010417190.1:0-12041 GCA_032362205.1 Clione limacina
TGTGTAGTTTCAACGCGGGCTTGGGGCATATTGGTGAATAGCAGAAGAAAGAAAGAGAGAGAGAGAAAAAGAGAGAGAGAGAGAGAGAGAGAGAGAGAGAGAGAGAGAAAAGAAGAAATAGAGAGTGTGAGATAAAGGGAGACCATGTATGTGTTATCAGAACAATGTACATAGAATATGGAGAGTGAATAAATGGATATAGGAAAAGAGAGACACATAACATTGATTAAGTTACGAAGTCCAAAGCAGACATGAACAATATACTAATTATATGTGTAAATAAGATTGATAAGATAATGATCTACCTACTGAGTCTGGCATTTGATATATATTGAACATTTAGATG
Organism: Clione limacina; assembly: GCA_032362205.1. NCBI lineage: Eukaryota > Metazoa > Mollusca > Gastropoda > Pteropoda > Clionidae > Clione > Clione limacina. Next base: position 347 of record JAUUEB010417190.1, read on the forward strand.
TACAAAGTTACAATGTATACCCCATTGCTACACAATGGTACATAATCGTGCTTATACGGGAACATTGATGTGTGCAACAGTTATACTTTGAGAAAATAGGATCAACCAAATTTGTAAGTGAAAAAGTTATGGTGGCAAAAGGAAAAAAACAACACATGTAAATGTATTCATGTTCATAACAGGTTTTTCAGGTTTGAATCTGTAAATAAGTTAGTTTCACATCAGGTGGATTGTTGCCATGTTTGCATGCAATGGGTTTTCATTCATTTTCGACAATACAACAACAAATTTTGCATTAAAAAAAATCAAAACTAAAATACAAATAATAGTTAGTCCATCACAAAATAATAGTGCATAGGGGTGTTTATAAACTGTGCTCATAATAAATCATAAACCCAAAATATAAAGGTAAAATAAGTGCTATATGTTACCACCACTCAAAAATAAAACATTTAAATGACGACGTCTGTAATTCCCAGAAATGTTATTGCTAACACAAACAGTGGTTTGACGAATATTTTAACCAAAATTCTTCAGAAAATGTTCCCAATCTAATTGTAATTAAGACACGATCATTTATTCAAGATGTTCAACGAAAAATACGCTGTTTAATGCTTTATATGTATAAAGTCTCCTTTCATATGATTTATATAATAGCTTGAGGAATAACTGATTAAATAGACATTGAAGTACTTGCATTTTAAAAACAAATGTCACATTAAAGAATAAATGGATGCCTATTAGTATCATGCAAGAAAATAAGCTCACCCTTGTAAAATGGGTCGAAATATAAACCATATTTACGTTTGTCAATGAAAAACAAATATTTTATTAGCTTAAAGTGATGTTAAAAAAGACAATTGCATTGATGAAATAATGCCTCTCAAATCATACGAAAATAACACAGTAAAAAAGTTAAACACAAATGAAAAAATAAGTAAAAATTTATACATTGGAATGGATTAGGGAACAAATGAACTATACACACACAAGCTTTACAAAAACGGTGAACTACCTAACACAGAAGGCTTTTTGTAGTCGTAATACGGTGTCGAAAAGTAAGTGTATATTACCGTTAGGCAATTGTGATTGCTATGGGTTATAAAGAAATCTCAATGTTATTTAGAATTTCGAAATTCGGATTCTGATAACAATGCACAGTAGTTAGAAAAAACGGGACACAACTAGACTACGGGAAATGACAAGAAATCATGTCGACAATACTTATTCGTTATTTCTTCACTGTGACAGTCGGTTATCACGATTATTTCACCCAAACTTTACTTACCAACAAACAATTAGAGGTAGGAATGACAGAGTTAACCGATGCCACAGTGAATGTAAGAAATGATAAATCTTGTCGAGTAATTTACTGTCTTGAAACTCTCCACTATGTGTATCTTGTTTAACTTACAGACGTATTTGGATACTTTCGAAATGCATGTAAATGACATGAATGAAGAAACACGTTGAACATTTCTTATTACACGAAATAAGCTGTTGACGACGCGATACATAATCTTTTCAATTGAATTACAATACAAATATATCATTCGATTCATTCAACCCATATTTTCGTGTTGTTATTCACAAATTTGGGGCGCATTGATTTTAACTTTAAATCAGATGTTATTCGGTTTCTAAATCAGATGAACTGATGAGATGAAACGACGAAGCCCTGTACGTGAACATGTGATATATGCCAGACTCAGCAGCCAGATACCAACCAGACGGATCCTCACTCTTTCGTTTTTTATCCAACTTCTCTTGACGTTTTGCAGCTCTCATAGCACGTTCTTCTATCTCCTGGGACTCACGACATTTATGAAAGTTTTCCACCACCACACCAACAAACATGTTCAATACGAAGAAGGCAACCAATAGCAGGAATGAGATGAAGTACAGAAGACGCCATTCGTTGTAGTTTTCAATAGGCTGTGGACAAACATCAACTTTGAAATTAGACGCAAGTTTCATGTCTTCAGACTAGATAATAATAAGCAAAATGAAATAATACTGTCTTGGATACTAAAGGTGCTGATTTGAAACCTTGATAGTGACTATTATGATAAGCTCCTTGATAGTGACTATTATGATAAGCTCCTTCATAGTGACTATTATGATAAACCCCTTGATAGTGACTATTATGATAAGCCCCTTGATAGTGACTCTCAGATGACTTTGATCTTTGTTGTCACGTGGTGTCGGACGATTCGATAAATATTCATGTGATGGAACTTAGGTGGGGGCAGGTGTAATTTTCTACAAAAACGTAATTACCAACAATGCAACTGAATATAGGGAGAATCTTATTAGTAGAGGTCTAACGTAAACTGTCTCTTATTTGCTAAGATTAATGAAATCTTGTAAGACTTATAACTTAAAATCTCTCTTATAAGCCTAAATCACCTAATCAGACATTTTACGGAAATTGTCTCTTATTGGTCTCTAGTCGAGCTATCAGACTTCGATATACTAAAGCATTATTATTACATAACAGCCAGTAAGTTATTTAGGCTATATCTGATTGAATCAGTTTTTCTTTCAACGCAAAAATTACACATTTGGAAGTATGTACCACATGTTATCAAACCAATAAGCAATGCATATGTACTTATGCAAATTAAACACACCCTGACCGTGCTCATCTTTATTTTGTGTGTTTGTGTATATTTGTGCATCAACTTAACTCTGAACTTAATAAATAACATAGTAAAATAATGAACATACTTGTTGGTCTATTCCAACAGCATCTAGACCAGTGTACATGATTTGCACCCAACCATCTTTAGAGGCTAAAACAAATAGAGCCATCAAAGCCTGAAAAATAAAACATACAAAATGCTATTACATTCTACCATCTACTTTATTGTTTGTACACGGACATTTATTTAAAATGACCTACAACGTACTAAGCAACCTGCTCTTTTGTATTTGGGATAACCAAACAAGAACGAACATTTGAATCAATGTATCTGTAAGTTGCACATTGAAATAATAGTCATACTGAAGAAATAATGTACAACAATAACGGTAACTATGTACTTGAACTTATTTATTATCTTTTGTTATTTAACATGGCCACTTTTATATGGCTTTATTTAAAAAATGACACCAGAAACATCTTCAAGTAGTTTCAGTTCACAACATTCTGGACGGAGTAGAGATGTTTCAAAATATTTATCATTAAGTGTAAAAAATGAATTTAAATATTGAATAAAAACCCCGTCAATAAGATTCGTAAAAGTCTGTGCGACTTTCGGTCGGTTTTCATTACATTTTGTATTCTTATTAACTTTTAACCAACAACCCTCGATAATAGACAGAAAGTCATGAATGAAAATAATTTGTATCTAATTTTTATTTTAAATAAGCTTAAAGAAAAAAAAATGTAATAGTTGTTGCAAACCTGGCCGAGATTGTCAAAGTTGTATTTTTGGTTGATCCAATCGTTTTTCTTGTCTGCTAAACAGTGTGTTTTATTCTGTATGTGCAACACCTCTGGGCCCTTGCAGTGAAAGAAGGTTCCTTTGAAGAGTTGCACACCAAGAATACCAAATATAATGAAGAATGTACAACATATGAGGACAATGTTACCAATAGGACGTAGTGATGATAAGAGAGTTTGTACAACAAGCTTTAACCCTGGAGCTCTGCTGATCACCCTGTGGATACATACAAATACAGACTTATAGAGTTGAACTAAAATTACTCAAAAGTATTAATACGTGATTGTAGGTGATTCTGGGTGCATTTATACGTTCGAAATATTGAGTACAAGGGTTTTTATAAAGATATACATATTACAAGATTTTCGGATTGCTACTCCACGTGCCCCGAATCGTCGATGGAAAGTGGCATGTTTTTATGTTATTCCAAAAGTGTTTTTTTAGAATACTGGATATCTATTTTACATCAAAGACAGGGTTATTTATTGGTTAGACGTAGGTCTCTGTATGTACTGAGTAATTCTTCGTCACTCTACCAAAGGTTGGCACGTTTCTCTTAGTTATCAATTAAATTATTTTATCTGACATGATTATTGACGTGATGTAAGTCAAATCTTGATTAAAAGTGTAGAGTAACGAAATCGAGCCCAAAAACATTTGTATGAATTGTGATATTTAGATTATTTTCCCCAAGTGTTTACTAGTGTGTTACAACTTCTTGAAGTAGGAACTAACATAACATCGTTAAATATACACAGTTTTTTTTACAACTTTGCCATTAAATAAAAATATATTAATCAATAATTTATCGCAGTAGTCTCACCTCAGAGGTTTCAGAGTTCTCAGCAAACGGAATACTCTGAGAATTCCAAAGATTCGCGGGCTGCTATTGGCAGTCAGTGATATAAAGATGTCTGTTAGTGAAATGATGACAAGGAAACAATCCATAACATTCCATCCACTTTTTAAATATGCAAGTTTGCCTAGAAATAAACCTTTTGCTGTAACCTGTGGACAAATGGACATCGATTTTATCAAATGAGTTGTTTTTAAAATAATTGAATATGTAGATTTTTCTAATTGTGTTTGTTGTTTGATGTAGTTTTTCAAGTTCAATAAAGCTCTTATTTATTTCTATTTCTAGAAACAGTTCTACCCGAGAAGGGAAAAAAGAAAAATCTAAGCAGAAAAAGTCACGCTTAATGACCTCCCAGGGTCTTTATTCACAACGATTCGCCACGGGAAACTGATACTAAAAATCCTTGTTTGATCGCGTTCTTCTTGAGCTTTTATATTTTATCATCATTTTCATCCTCATCATCATTTATAGTCAGGGGTCCATGTACCATGGGTCAGACTCCTTTTGAAATGACGGCTCTCCACAGATCACGGTTCAGGGCGAGACTCTTGTTTACACCTAGGATCCTGATATCATCTTTCACCACTGATGTCCACGATTGTGTTTAGCGGCCCACTCCGCATTTTCCCTTTTACTTCAAGCTCACAGGCCTTTCTCAACCAATTATCCTTTCCCTCTTAATTACATGGCCGTACCATCTTAGGCGTCCACGTCTGGCCATTTGAGTAATAGGCGTGATGCCTCCAAGCTTGGACCTGAGCTCAGTGGAAGAGATCCTGGTATTCAATCGGGAGCCGCACATCTAACGCACCATTTTCATCTCTGCCCGGTGGAGTCTGCAGGTCTCTGCTTTCTTAACAGGCCAGGTTTCACTTTCATGTAGCATGGCAGGTCTAACACATGACTTGTACCCTTCAATTCCAGGGAGACATCCCTTGCGTCCAGCAATGGTAGCAGTTCCTTGAACTTTTTCCAGTCGCACTGTATTTATAAAGCGATAAATGTTAATTATATAAAGTCAATCTTTCATGTAAGCTCATTGGTATAAAAATGTGTTTTTTGTAAACAATTAATAATTTACTTGAAAACAAATTATGTTATGATGGTTTCGGTTCAATATTTTGGGACAGTTGTTGACGTGTAGAAAAACGGTAGATGTTTACAACCTAATATTCACTATTTCCCTTACGTCAAGTGATGTCCTGACGGTGTTCACGTCACTATTTTGAGATAATGTTTTTATGCATAGGCGGCTATTGCTTGAACTATACTTGTTAATTTGCCGTCAAATTGAAACTATAATCTTAACACAATGAAATATGTTAACACGGTAGGCAAAAGGTTGGTGAAATCAAGTAAAATATCACAAAATATGTAGGTTTGACCACAAGTGGTTTAGTTAAATAGTGAAAAAAATGAGTCGTTAACCACTAAATTTGGACGAAAACGCTTTGAAACAGTTGATGTTGCAAGTGAATAGACTTAGTCGTAGCACAGAACAACGAAAGAATATAAATACTAACAATAGAACCAAAACAGATGATGAGTTGGGTGTAAAAGAAATAGTGTTGCGGCGTAGGAAAAACACAGACAACAACGTAAGAACATTTATTTTTCTATCTAAATGGCGTATGGTTAAAGGGAAACAACCAAATTTATTTGTCTTTTTTACATGGTTATTTCCCCTCGTAGTTAAATATGATAGACAAGACGCATATTCATTGTTTAAAGTTATACATCTTTCCACATAAGGAAATAACAACTGAATATCCAAAAATAGATATAATAACCAAGAGCGTTGTTTCTGGAACAGCAGACGCACTGGTGTAATCGAATAAAAAGAAATGCTTCAGACTGCATTAAAGTACTCACCTTAATCAACATTTCTAATGAGAATACAAACGTGAAGACATAATTACAATATTGTAGATACCGACGTTCCTGAAAGAAGATAAACACATGTTTTATTCACACGTTTGCGCTTAGAATTTCTGATAGATATTTCATAAAACGTCTGTATTTAAAAGGTAATTTCAAACTAAATTAGGATATATTGGTTATTATGGTGAATGCTTCAAAATATTGCTTGCTCATGACACGAAAGTAAGAGGAGCAATAATTGGCTTTATTGGACGGTTAAACGGTCAGTCGTGAATGTCAATGTTTTGGGAAACGTTATTTCTTTGAGAAAAAGGTTTTGCAAGATTTGGTATACAAGCACATATGTTTTGAAAAAAAATATATAACTTTGGAAGAGTCAAGATTATTTGAGTCTCATCTGAGTTGATAAAGCAAATCTGGAGAAAGTATAAAGGGAAGTAGTTAAGGGGATCTCGATCTCCAAGGTTACATGGCCGCTTTAAATTAATTCTTTATTCTCTTAATAATTTGTTTTATCAATTATCGACACCCAGAACGCCACCAATTAATTGATATTTGAAATCAGTGAATTCCAATGTACATCTTAATCTAGGGACTATCGCACTTTCAAATAGGGGAAACGCGTCGTAAACCGCTGAGCTACTATCTAAACTTATAGACTAATACTCTTTTGTTGTAGGAGCATTTTCCTCTTATGAGGGGAAATAACTCTATTAAATTATTCAGAGCTATAAAAAAAAACTTGTGACATCCCTTTAATTAGAAAGGTTTCAAAAGAGAGTCTATTATAATTCTAAGATGACTAAAATCTTATTTTTAGATAAGAAAATTAGACAAACATTGAAATATGTTATCGTTTTTCTCGGAATAGCAGTCACTGTGCTTGATGTCAGCCAGGTTGGAAAATACATTCTAATAAGATTGCATTCTTTTGAAAATGTGACCAGCTCTATTGTCAATGTGTTTCAATTAACAGCAAACAGAATAGATCATCTTTGATACTTACATCACTCACAGTAGTACTGTTTTGTCTCTTTATGACTAATGTGATACAGTTAAGAGCAATAAAGATAAGTACGGCGTTGATACTTACATCACTATCAGGAGGAATATTTGGTCTCTCCATGGCTAATGTGATACAATTCAGAGCAATAAAGATGAGTACGGCGTTGTCAAAATATTTTCTTGTGATGAGATGATTACATAATCTGCGTACACTGGGACAAAGAGAAAACATATTGTTTACAGTAAACATATAGCAAAAATACTTTACATACTCAAATTACAAAAGATTAAGCACTGTAAGTTTCCGATACCATGCATTTATCGTTAGAGAGTTTTAAAATTATTTTTAGTTATTGCTTAGCTGTATATACCTGGTACAAACCGTAAATGACTAACATGAAAAAGAGCAAACATAGAGGCTGGTTTCATGTTATTGATTGATTCTTGCGTTAAAACATTTTGATTCTACCCGCCCCTAAAAGTGGCCTTATTCGGATTCATTTAGACAATAACACAAACAAGTTTTCTTTGAGGGCATTGGTAGCAGGATTGACAACTATCAAATTTAGCTAAGAGTTACTAATTCTATCGTTGTTAATTCTGCTTCAAAACAGATGAGAAAAATACAATGTGTTAAAGTCATAAAAAACATTGTTTGTGTATCTATCACATACGTACCTGTTTTGACGGGAAAGTATATAACAACAATAATCTTGTCTTGTAAGAAAACAACCTTTTGGCTCTGGACACCATCCACAGTCCCAGTTCTGTAAGAAGGTGTTCAATGTCAGTATATATCACACATTTTTCGTCCATTATCCTGCACAAATGTGGCCTTAATATGGAGAGATACGTCTTAAGTTTAAATTACGAAACATTGCGTTAAAGTTTCTCTAGTGAAAAAATGCGTGACCAACGCTGATATCCTTGACGATTTCAAGACATAAAAACAACAACATACTGTGCTATTTTTGAATTTTTCGTGATCCAAAAAGGTGTTTCATATCTTACATGCGTTTAATCTTATTATATGCACTATGTTTCATATCTTACATACGTTTAGTCTTAGATTATGTGTCATACTCACCGTTTCATCGATGGCATCCTCATCAACTTCATTTTCATCAATAGCAACAACATCTTCTTTTCCCTCTTCTTTATCTAAAGCAATCTTAACATCCGGAACATCCATGAAATTCTTGTTACCCTTTTCATCCTTAGAGCTGCCTAATGAATTAAGAGTCCGATGACTTGTAAAAGAGTTCTGGCGACTAAGCTCAAATGAGTTACATATACTGCGTCTACTGCCCACAGAGTTATTCCTACTGAAACTGTCACGACCTTTGACGGAATTCCTTGGAGTGAGTGCCCTGTTCTTCAGTGAATTCTGAGGACTCAGAGGTCGCTGATTGTTCAGTGGAGGATGGCCATTGCAGTCACTGTATTGAGGAAAAAATATTGTTTTGTTGAATGTATTAAATGTACTAGTTTTGCAATTCCCCTCGATTAGTGTGAGCAATCTTGGTGGTACGTTAAAAACGGCTAACTATTCTTGAAATGTTATCAACACTTTTTAAATTAAAAAATCTAACCAATTTGGAATGTGTGCTAAATAAATGATCTCTATTATTTGAATTGTTGTAATTATCACATAATGAGTCAAGTTAATGTCATGTGATATTTTTAGAAAACGAGGAAAGAATCTGTCCACTGATTACGTAACATATTTTTGGTTTAACCAGAACCATTTTATACGACATTAAGAACCTTATCCAATTTTGAGTACGATGATAACATAAAATCAGATACATTATAAAGAAAACTGAATTAAATCTTCGTAAAATAAGGTTTTCTTGAAATAAAAGAATGCAACATTGCTGTCGAAATGGAATGATACTATATTTAACTGATCAGTTTGTTAATTCATCCTTTTAAAAGTTAAAGCATGATGGCGTAGTGACTTTTACACTCATTAATCACGCGGGGATCTGGGTTTGAATCCTCTCACTCTGGTTAATTATGCAGCCCTCTTGCCGATCGAAGAGTATACTGGGTCCCCTGGCTCTATAGGACTTTAAGAAGTAAAAATATGTTGAAAGTAACTGGTAACCCTACAACACAAACACAAATTTGCGTAGACTGGCTGACTAGAGAGCGGAAAGCTCCCGGGTTCGAATACCTCCAGAGACTGTTTTTTCCCTGTAAAAAAGATTTTACAAACATTTCATCTCTCTTTCAATGTGCTAATTTGGTAACCGACTATTAGCAATGAATATCTATGTCACTTTGCTAAGGAGAGGATACGGCTTATTGACGTCCCCTTATACATCGCAGGAAGCTGAGATTGTACAGGTGTGTCTCCATGGTGCATGTAGGGGTAATGATACCTGTAAAACACTTCGAACTTTCTCCAAAGAAAAAGCGCAGATAAATGCCATTATTATTATTCCATGATACAACTTGTTTAGTTTTCAAGATTTTTTACAGGGTGCACAGTGCATGAAACGTTCCATAGAAGTATAACAATTACGTTAAAAAGAAAAAAAAACGTAACCGCTAATTGATGAAAGTAATAAAACATGACAAATAACACATAAACACATAGAATAACCATGTTTCAAGTTAACATGCACAATCACTTATAATGATTTAAAAACACAAACACAGCAAAAATTCAAAGAAAACACAAAGTAACACCAATATCTGATAATACGATAACAATATACAACAAAAGAACAACAGTTGTTACAAGGCAGACACAACCTCGTAATAGTTTTCTGAAACACGTATTTTGTTTTTTCTACATACTTTTGAATAACTATTATAAAGGTCTACAGTATAAGTGGCATTAACTTCTATATTTGACAAAGTGGGAGAATTTTCTTTTTTTTCTTTCCGATGATTTATTGATATAAGTATTTGATTCTAGACGGCGTCTTTTCGTAAAGAGATGGATCATGATATTTTCTCTCTCCGATGAAAAATGACGTACATCAATAATTATGTAAAAGTGGCGTTTGTGTATATTTGAGATTTAGATTTGTTCAAACTTTTATCTTATCTTTGAGTTTGCTCTTCATCTTGGAATATTAAGGAATTGCCCACATTTGTCATTGCTATAATAGTTGCATTTTGACATGTTAAAGCTATGCAAACAAATTATTTAAAAAAAAAATCCATTCAAAAAGCTTCGCACTAGTTGTGGTGTATATACTCTACTCAATATGTATGTCTAAACAAAAACACATTTAAGGTACAACGATTGGTGTTACTATTGTTACAAAAAATAAGTATCGAAACACAGCAGAAAACAATCAAAACAGATGAAAAAAACCCACACAAAGTACAGTTTGAATAAGAAAACATACGACAATAGATGACCGAGTTACTTACTGACTGACTTAATAACATAATAATTTGCTGGCTATCTAAATAACTTGGTGATCAAATAACTTACTGGACTACGTAATAGCTGAAGACTTGCTGGCTCACTTATATCTGAATCATTGCTGGCTGACTGAATAAAATGATAACTTACAGAGTGACTAAATAATACATTCATTTGCTGGCTGGGTAAATAACTGAATGGTTAACTGGGTTACTAAATATATGATTGGAATGATTGCTGACGGCAAAACGGAATGGCCGAATGACTTGCTGGTTGCATGAATAACAGAACAACTGGCTGACAGATAGGATAACTGAATGACCAAATGATGTACCGAATGTCTTACTCGTTATCTGAATAACGGAATGACTGAATGGCGTCTGGTAGACTCATCAACGCAACGGAATAACAAAATCACTTACTGGCTAAATGTAAGCTTCCCTAAGAGCCATGGACCATCCTGATACAATGTGCGGTGGCCTTGGGTATGCAGCACAGTCTGCCAGCTTACAATGTCATCCTAAGCTGTCACTAAACGCATTGTGGTTTCGAAATAACTAAATAGACTTGCTGACTGAATAACTGAAAGATGTGCTTGCTGAAAGAACAACTGATTGACTTGCTGACAACAATGATTTGCAGGTTGACTTAAGAACTTGGTAACATAATAGCTGTATGGCTCCCTGTCTTATCTTATAGATGGATGAATAAATGAATGAATCAATGAATTGATATTTGCATAAATGAGAAAAGAACTGACGAATGATTGAATACATACGAGAGATTAATGAATGACTGAATGAATGACTGAATGGATACGTGACTTGAACATGTAATTAACTGAATGAGTGATTCAAGAAACTATCAGTTCATGAATGAACGTGGAAATTAATTTAATGGTATCAGAAGTAAAATCAAATCAAAAGCACTAAAACACGTATGCAGTCTTAATCATATGATCAATCATTAGAGTCTGTAATACATGAACATGTACGCTGAGACAAAACTTTATGTTATCCTTAGTAAGACCGTGATAAAATATGCAAGGGATAGGGCAAGTGACACATGTGCTAAAAGAGGCTAAAATAGTGCAGAAAAAAAAAAACAACTTTT
>JAUUEB010417301.1:0-12040 GCA_032362205.1 Clione limacina
TTTGTACTAAAGAGTTCCTTCTTTAGTAGTTTATCTGCTACGAGCATCAGTTCTCCACGTTTTGTGTCATCTGAAGATGACTGTCTTGGTTCTTTGTCTTCATCAATTCTTGAGAATCCAAGATTAAGCACAGAATCTGGTCCATCAGTGAACTTTAAACGGTTGCTGAATTTGGAATTGTCATGATTTTTTGTTATCAGACGACGAGGCTCGGGAAAATGGGGTGTTGAAGATTTGTGTTGTGTTGTCATTGTTCTCTTCCGTTGATTCATTGGTGAATGGGCCCAGGAATTTGCGAAAGTTGGGGTAATCTCTGGGGTTGAAGGACACGAAAAACAAGGAGATTGATCGACTGGTGTTGAAGGGTTTGGTGGTTTGTTCGAATTTGGACTGTCATAACAACCTACAATAATACGAACATTAGAGTCACAATTGAAATGTTGCTTTTCTGGGGTGACTGAAGACCGTGGTGTTATCATTTTGAGATCTTGGTTATGTGGAGCATCAAGCTGGGACTTAGATTTGACTTTAGCAAATTTAAGCTTAAGAGAAGGAGATCCTGAGATACTAGCTTTAGATTTCACGTTCCATTCATATTCAGGTTGTAGAACACGATCTTCATTTGGGCTATTTCTTCGAATCAATTTTTGTGGGGGTAGTCTTGTATCATCGTCCGAGATGTCAGCTTCGTATACTGAATGGCTTGGAGAGTCTTCAATTGTAATTGATGCGGAGACTCCTGTTTTCATGTCATACGTAGGAGGCAAGTCATTCGCTATTGTCTCCTCATTTGTAACATCCAGAGTATGTTGTTGGCTGCTCTCTGCATCCGGCTCTTCATCTGTGACAATGACAAGTCGGTTTGATTCTAATGAAAATTCAGAGATATTCGATTGGATTTCAGGGCAGACTTTGACTGGATATGAAATAACTTGGGTAATGCAATCATTGTTGAGTGCAGAGTTTTTGTCCGTTAACAAATTGGTATTATCAAGCTTTACGACCTTAATGTCTTCGGATGTAGAACATTGATGGGGTTCGTGATTTGTTTCACCGTTGCTGGCATTGAAAAGTGTGTGGTCGTCGCTCTCTAATGGATTTATATGTGAAGAAAGAGGCTCAGTGCGTTGTAAGATGACCATTGCCCGCACAAATGTGTCTTTTTGGTTATCTGGATACGAAGAAATGCACGAAGAAGAACTTGGAGAGTCATTCATTGGGTTACTATTTTCGCTGCTGTCTTCACTGTTACTGCTGTAGGCTAACCAGGCTAAAGTTGAATTTGCAGATGTTGATTCTTCTTTAATTGGCAAAGCAGCTACGCGAATGTCATTTGATTGCATCAGAAGGTTATCAACACTTGATGTGGTAATTCTGCTTGTACCTGTACAGGGTTCTTCTTTCAACACAACTTTGCTTTGATTCTTTGCTTCTCTAGTTTCATCGACACTTTTACTCACGTCAGATAATGGCAGACGCCGAAGATCCAATGGAGCTTCAGAGCTAGCGAGAGAGTGAATGTGTGGTGCGTCTCCAGATATATAACTATTTCTGACACGTGTGTTGTTCTTTGTTGTCAAATCTAGAGGCAAATCAGGGACATTGTAACAAGGGATCATATGCACCAAAGAGTGACAACTTTCCTCGTGAACCATCAATACACATTCTTGCTTGACGTCTGGATGAACTTGATTATTTGGATGATGGTTTTGAGACTCGGGCTTTGCTTTTGCATAATTGTTGTACGAGGTTGCTGTTTGGTTCACTCCCATGGGTTGATAGGCATTTTGTACAGATTCCAAAGAACTTGTGAAGATTGTGTTGTTTTCATTGGAGACAGTGAAAGAAACGATGTCCATGGTAGTTTTTTGCTGTTGACAAAAAGATAATAAGTGTTACATGTCTGCAAATACACAAAATATCCTAACACTATCTTTCTAGGCAAACATTTTGCGTGTCAGGTTAATGATATTTGTAATGATCTATAAATGCCATTGTTTTACTATTATTGTGCTGATAAAAGAAATTGCTAACTTATTTGGGGAAGGGCCTCAAATAACTTCCTATCCGAAAAACAGTGGCATAAAATTTCTAGCGGGAGGGATGTTTTCACTAGGTAGCTTATGTTATCATACCAAATATTTATGTAAATTATATTTTTCGAAAAAGACAAAAACAAAAGGACAAGATTATTAGTTTTTACACAAATTGTAAGTCTTGTAAAAAAAACAAAAAAAAAACATACATTTTATAACTTACCAGTATAAACAGTCCAAAACGAATAAGTCCACAAGTGAAATTATATTCATATGTCAGACAAAACCTTCACTTTTTGGGAGTATTTTACTATTTGTTTCCATTTAACATTTTCTGCTCCTAAACTCTCAAAAACATAACTTGAGCCAAAAAAAGTTACCTAGCATCATACCTAGTAAAAATACCTAAAATCTAAAAATAATTTGAAAATTCGTTATGTAATGAAATTTGTTGCTATGGCAACTCTTGTAAACCCTACACCGGAATTTAAAAATTATTCCCAAAAAACACCAAAACGAAATTATTTTTTTTTAAATCAACAAACAATCTCAAAATAAATTGTACCATTGTTTCATATACCTCAGGGGTCCTAGAATCACACACAATGATTTATCCATAGGTCACATTGAACCCTTTTGCCCTAGGAAGCGATTTCTGAGTGGCGTACAAAGGTTGTTTTATTTCCTTTTTCCCCTCAAAAAGTGATAGTTTTGTTTGACCTATAACATTCATATTTCAAAGTAGCCTATTGTAAATAGACTCAAATAATCAACGCCATTCCTGCTTAGAGTAACTAACCAAGTAATAAATTAATTGACATAATTACATTGGTGTGGAAATATTCAGAAACATTATGTGCTTTGTAGGTGTATGGCAAAATATGTTGCGTCTCGGCCTTGGGGTAATACCAATTACAACCAACGCATTGCTATTGAGGGCCAAGAAATGTAAAGTGTTAAACACGACTGGTCAACCACGCTTACATATCAATATGTTCACCTTTACTTGTTGACATCAGACCTGTTATTAGACAGCATTGTTGTTGACAAGACAGAGGCACACGCCATAAACACAGCCCGTACTAGGGGTATAAGATTGTCAATGTTGACCAGTCATGTTGTTGTTTTATGGTTATAACGTTTACATCACCATATAGTTGTTATATTTCATATTATATAGTTTTAGTTGCCAAATTCACGTTGTTTTGATTTTATCACAACTACATAATTACAAAAATTCTGATTCACACTTAAAAAATACAAATAACTCAAAGTAACAATATATCAAATTGGCAAAAATGAAATACTAAACTTTAACCCTGCAACCGTTGATTAAAAAATTATTGCGTCGATTTTGTTGCAAAGTATTTGTATTGTGGTACATGGTTTTCAAACTTTTGATCAAAGAATAAGTATATGTGTTTTACACCAAGTTTTTACAACACGAGTGTTCGAAAGCATGTAACGATTTTAAATACTATGGGTATGTAGTAACTCCAGTAAAGTTGTATAGACTGGTCAACCCGGTATCAGTTTATTGTGACGAGGTAAGATGTACGTGTTGTGGCAGCACATAAAAGCATTGACGAACTGACGTGTTAAAGGAGATGAACAATCAATTCAAAAATTGCTATTCTTGTTTCATGGTAATCGAAAACATGTTGTATTATTACAAGAATACACTTATGTAAAAATGCTTTAATAAATCATAGTTGCCAGTCAGACGAAAATTCATTAAAGTCAGTTCAGTTGTCTTAGGAATTAAAAAAGACATAAGCCATGAATTCATTGAATGAAATAAGTAGCTGGCCGAAAATGTAAAAACAAATGTGCACTTACCATTCTTTTTGTAGCTGACCAGTTTTTGTCAAGTTTATATGCCAATATGAAGAAGAGGACTCTGCAATAAATTAACAAAATATTGTTAAGTTTTAAAGTTATAACCTCATAATATAATTGACTCCTTATTTCAAATAAAAAATGGGAACGCTGTATTTTAATATAGAAAGGGGATGTATATCACACATATAGCCGATTTAATTCCTGATGCAAAAGCATTGCATTTTGTATCAAGTTCATCTTTTAAAAGTCAAGTACTCACTAAAATTATCATTTGTAAATCACATTAAGAATGTATCAGAGAAAAACATTGCTTAAACCGTATTTTGTAGTTAAATACAATAAATCTATAATTACGCGTAACTTATCATAATTAGAACATTGTGTTGATAATCATAACATCTCTGCAATGGGAAAAAAGTTGTACACTTGACTTAAAGCTAATATTTCTTAACACCTCACGTTCCAAAAGAAATGCGTAGTATAAAATGTATTCAGTATAAATGTGTGAAACATTTTAAAGTAATCTCACCTTATAGATAAGACAGATAGTTAGATCAAGGTACTCAGGAGTTATATTATCCTAAGCCCTCCTGACAGCAGAATGAAACGTACAATTTAAGCTTATACGATTATCCTTTTTGACAACTTTGTCAACATTTTAAGAAGTGTCCTATCAAAAGAAGAACGAAGCAGATTAAGCTAACGAGTCGAGTCGGCATCGTTGTAAACCCTTAACGATTTGTCAATCTTTCATCAAACAGATTAGCACATAACATATTACAGATTAATATTTGTGAGGACTTATCTGGTTATAATATTTCTTTACAGTTTTAAGTTAATTCCTCATAGGAAAGGTGAGTCATATTATCGTAAAAACGAACAGTGTATTGAACACTCAACTCGATTTGTCCACGCACAATTATATTGTGTAGTGGTATATCTTCTTCTTGTCTGTCTGTGTGTGTGTCTATGTCTGTTTACGCGATAACTTTTGCTCGGATCACTTTAATTTTTTAAATTACGGGTATAGAATTTTTGCTATTAAAATCCAGAAATATTTGTCAAAAATGTACGCATTAATGGCCCTTTTTTAGTTTTTTTTTGCTATATGTTCTGTTAATTTGGGAAAACACGCTGTGGTCACATCTGGAGAATTAAGAATCTGAAATAGTGCAAATAGTTGTCACTATCTACAATCAGCTTTCACATTTTTTTGAATAATTAGTAATTTGAGTTATTGCTCTATTTTGCTCAAAAATATTATGTCTTTGTTAAATGTTGCACGCTGTGGTCCGATCGTCAAAGATAGAAATCCGAAATCTTGCACAGAGGCGTAATTCGTGGGTCCATAAAAGCTGCTCGGCTGCCTTATATATTTTTTTTTTAAATTAACACATGTTGACAAAGTTATGTCCCTTTTATGATTTTCATTTACGTTCTTTACGCATCGTTGGGAATAGTACCCTGAATAGTG
The DNA here is from genome assembly GCA_032362205.1 of Clione limacina. NCBI lineage: Eukaryota > Metazoa > Mollusca > Gastropoda > Pteropoda > Clionidae > Clione > Clione limacina. The sequence goes on from JAUUEB010417301.1 coordinate 5,353, forward strand.
CACATATATTCTTCTAGTGACCTTCTGAGAATAACTTTCTCGAATTTTTGAAAAATATTTTGACAGAGTTATGACCATTGAGTTATTTGCTGTATGTTCTTTGTTCCTTTTGTCTGATGTGCGTACTTCTACTCTCTACGAGTATTATTTTTTCTAGTTTTAATTAAAAATATTTCAACATGAGTCATAAAAAGGCAGAAATTGTGACCTTTAGTGAATAATGTTGTGAACGTAATTTTATATATGATATACTGTTATCTCTTGATAAACTCTTCAATTAACATCGTTCGACATAATCTTTTACCGTTTGAAAATACAAATTAAGAAAGAGACAAGAAGATGACAATTGACATTAAATTGCAAATGAATCGCTTGCATTTGGTAAGTAAAATGTATAGCTTTAAAAACAAAACAATTCTTCGTTATACTTAACTATCACTTGAAATTCACGTATTTCCCAAGCGAGATGATGTATTGGTCAACTGTGGTGACTGATGTTTTCCTCCTATAACTTTTCTTTTTTCGTACTATCTGACGCTTTGAAACCTCTTCTTCATCGTTCATCTTTTCAATTGATATACCCACAAAAAACGTTTTCTACTAAAAAGAGCTATACACTTTGCGCATTTTTTTCCCTTCTTTTTAAGAGAAAACTTTTTGAACTCCATCACAAATTAAGTTTGGTGCTTCATCCATTGTTTGGTTGTCTATTAAAATTTCTTTTTCCTGCTCAATATAAAGAAAACCTGAAGCTATGTTTTGATATTGCCATAGCTTTAATTTGTGTTATGTTTGTTTTTAATTTCCTTTTTTATTAGTTCTGTTTGTGGAATATCACATTATTCTTGTTTGTTTTATTTGTGTATTCTTGTAAAAGGCAACAGTGCCAAAAATTCATTTTTCTCGTCTTCGTTTAGGATGTTTTATTTACACAACTTAACACGACTTTGCTATTTTCATATACATGTATGACTGGAATCAACGAATATGTAACATTTAGAACTAGGTACAGGTCATCAAATTATATAAAAAGTAGTCGAGGTTCCTTCAACTATAGATCCCTTGAACATCGGATTCTCAGAGATTTTGACACTTGATTTAAGTTCTAGGTACATAACATGAGGACAAAAGCTCGGTTGATAAGACGGCATTGATTGTTTTTTAGGTCCAGAACCCCCAATCACTAGAATAGTCGTATTTTCTATAAAACTTATACAAACATATAGTATTCCTGACAAAATATTCCGGGGACAGATTTTCAATTAAAAATTTCGGTAAATAGCCGCTGTATCTATGTTTTCAATAGAAACATAGGGTTGTTGAGGTTCAAATGAAAAGTTTATAACACCATGAACGTGATGAAACATATGGTAACATCAAGCGGTATTGAAATAGTCAAAACGATCACCTTTAATGTATAAGGAAATACATCTTGTGAGACGTCCCGTTATCATTATACGAGTTTTTCTTTCTTTTTTGAATACAGATTAACGTTGATATATACATTTATCATTTCCTTTTAATGACAAACGTTTTGTGCCCAACTTGAATATATTTGCATGCAGTACATCAATATGTCATATCTCTAAAATCAAAATCAAAGCTTAAATAAATGAAGGAAAGGTGTAAATCAATAAGGGGATGTTTACTAACCTTATGTATATACTCCTAGTCCAAACACTTTGTTGTTGAAGACGATAACTTTGTTGAGACGATGTGACTTTTGCAATTTCAGTCTTGTGATGATCCTAAAATGTCCTTTGCAATTACAGAAGTCTAGCAATAATTCCAAGATTTTATCATACAGGGGCACGGAAAGTATAAACACCTGTACTGTAATCCAAGCTGGTGTGTGTAATATGGTTGTCTAGTGTGACTATGACACGTTCATGCTACTTACAGCTAATTTGTACGGATCCGAAATATGATTGACGGGTACTTTACCGATGGCGTCATGACAGATGAGTGGATTTCATTGGTTAATAGGGTTACGGGTGGACAAAAATCGTCCTCCGTGATGGTCCTTCGCTGTAAGCCCCGCCTATTTTATTGACAGTCGATGGTTGACCGTCCAAGAAAACCACATGATAAGTGGCTGGCCATCATCAAATGAAATACGAGATCTATGGTGTCTTATCTCATTCCTTTGTTACATCATAGATAGGTCAACCCCTCCCCCCCCCCTGAAAAATGTATTCGCTGTGTCTCTACACATTCCAAAAATTGGAATTTTGTAATTAAATATAATGAAGACAAAGGTGCACTTTGAAGGTAAAATATTTTTTTAGAAATTTTTTTCTCATGGAAGATAAAAGAAAATATGATGAGAGGAATGGCAAGGGTTTGGACTTTTGTGACATGAAAACGGGCTACCGTTTTTATTCAACTCTGACAAGAGACGGAAATAAATCAAACTGCAATTTTTTGCAAAGAAATTGATATAACTGTAAAATGTCTTAGAGATGAATATATGCGTGTTTGTAGTTAAAACGCATTGTCGCATCAAGCACGAGTTTTTAATGTAACTTTTTGTTGAGCTACGACCATAAAAAAAACTAGAAATGCATTTTATCTTTTTTTTAAATATTTAATCACATGAAGTAATTTTTCATGACGTCATATTGGTCAAATTGGACCATAACACGGGAACTCGTTGGCGTAGTGCAAAAACAAAAACATATTTGTACTCGTCTCAGTCATACATTTCCATTTCAACCATACCCATCCAATTCTGAGCACATTTGATTTTTTAATCATTGGTCTGAAGAGCTTTTAACTATTTGAAAAATCAATCTGAATTGAAATTGTTTTCATTTTGCTTAATCTAAGGAACAATATATTAAGTCAGCGTTTTCTAGGAAACTATCCTGTTTACCCGTCGATGCTAAGGATTACACCATAAAATACGAATTTTTGGTCCAAAAGTTGTCAGTTTATAGGAACTTTTAATTGAATCCAGATGAGATAAAATTATTGCCCAAATTAATTTCAATTTTAAAAATTACTGCGTTTTTTTACGTCTTCATGACCATCATACTTATCGACAGATTTAGTTTTTGTTGTCATTTAAGTTTTTTGCCCAACAAAAGGAATTGAATCATATTCTGGAGGAAATTCATAAAACGAGTTAGAATGCTTTAGCATTGACTTTTATTTATATATTATTTAGGTGGTTTGAAGTCAGAATATTGTTTGAGTGGCATCATGTTGTTGGATATGGTTAGTGGCGACGAGTTTTAAACAAATACAAGATTATGTATATAAATAATTGTATTCAACATAAAAACAGTTTCATAGTAACTTTTTGTTCGAGTAACTATTTGTCGCGTTATTTTTTGTACCAGTAACTATTTTGCACCCATTGCTTTTGTTCAACAGTTAGCTCTAATCGAAATGAATTGTATTTTATTCAACAATGTCTTCGTTTCATCTGGTGCATACTGATGTGAAATATTAAAGTTTGCCAAGTTTGTCGACCTATATTTACTATTTGTCGCTCGAAATCGTACTTTAAATATGCTTATCATTGTTGATTGCCGCATCCACTATTGGGTAGAATTCTCTTTGGAGTGATCTTTACGTTCATAATGGACGTACACGTATTTGGACCTCGCCTACACTATCTGTATCAGACTTGTCTTATGAATGCGCATTTCGATTATCTACAAACTATCAATAAAATGACAGACTATAAAAGGGTATGCCATAAACAGACTATCATATACATATTTGTACAATATGGTGAAACGTTTTCCCATTAGACATAAGCAGCCTATCGGCAGACATACAAAAGGAAGAATCTGCAGCATTCCTGTGGTGAAGGTCGAACAAGTCCGGCGTAGTCATAAATCTCCCGTGGTGGTTTCGGGCACAGTGATAAAAGTTGACATTTCAGTGTGAGCCGGTGATCACGTGTTCATGACCCAAGTCGGCAAATGTTTGAACTTTGACTCACACATTGGCTCAATCGGTATCACTCCTTTGACAAAGAAACGAGGTTTCGGTATTGATGTGTAAGCTCGTTCATCTACCCAATTGTATGGTTTCCCTTTTATTGTATAATTCAGGGGTGCAAATTATTCCGGCAAAAATTAATTCTCAGAAATTTCCGGTAATCAATCCGACGATCAAAATTATATTATTTTTCTGTAACTGGCAAATAAAACTAACTGAACAGTTTCATTTACGAACATCTTTTTGTTTCCTTTAACTTCCACTACGCTGCCAATCCTCATCTAAGTGATATCTGTTGGAATGACCCGCGGGAGTAATAAATCTGTCAATCTGTCCAAGGGGTCGCGGGAATCGTGATACGGTTTGGGCATTCTCGCACGTTTCTGGGCGTTCGCGAAATCAGATATCAGGTGATTACTAATTGTAATTTTAACGGTATTTCTAATGCAATTGTCCGTCAAACATAACTCACGAGCTGTCACACGTCATCATGAGAAGAATGTCGACTTTCTTCTCATCAACGTGGTCTAAGATTGAAATCGCTACGCCAGTTTGTGTTCTGTTGTTTTTAAAGAAGCAACACTTTTGACCAAACTACTAGACCTTAAAATCCAAAAACTCATTTTTTTAAATTATTAACACACAAATTTTTGCACGTCGAGTTTATATTGTTGTGATTTTGTTTTAATCTATTTGTGATTGGATTTTTGTGTGATTTCAAATTGAATGTTCTGAATTTCTTCCTGACATTGGATGTATACTTTGTAATAGTACAATTCTAACGGATATTTCATGTTTATCGGGCGTCTTTCTGAATTTATAGAACTCCAGAGCTAGTGCTTCAGATTTTAACATCGTGTTTAGCTTAGCTGCTGGATTCATTTCCAAAGTCATTAATTACATCATTCAAAGTAAACTTCTTCATTTTTGCATATTTAAGAGAGTTGTTAATTCATTTTTGTACTAATTAGCACTGTAATTTGTAATGCATTCATACTTCTATTTTGCAAATGTGCCAGGAAAGGGTTATTTTGACTTGTATAATTACAATCATTTCAAAGCTTGCAATCCCCTTAATCCCTGGCAAATTTTCAAGCAAAATCTTGATTGGCCAATTACACCCCTGATAATTTTATATGTATAAAAAGGTCTATTCACACATACTGGTATAGTATGACTATTTCAGTATGTGTGAATGTATAACTTGATATTGACCTCCCCCTCCCTCCCTGTACTGATGATGACTTTTAACTCGAATCCGGATTGCACCCCCCCCACCCTCCCTCTCCTAGAGTTACATGATATAAATTATTAATAACCTGCTATACCCACATTTCGCTTTAATATTATATTTATTATCTAGCATACACGGGAGTTTCATGGTTTCACACAAAGTGTTCAATGTCGCTAAAAACAATGTGAAGAGCAGAAGCTCATAGTTCAGGCTTTATTCTGCTCACAATGAGATTTGTAAACAAAAAAACTATGAATAGCGTAGTTCTCGCTTTTTACCTTCAAACAACGTGTTTAGAGATAATGCAATACATTTTATTTCTACTACTTATTCGGGGCTTATTTCTACTTTACTCGTAGGTGTATTTGGGTGTTGGAGGGTTTCATTGCATCCCGTGACTACCGGACTTGGTTTTTATTTATCCTTAGTTGATCTAAAAGAAAAATATTTCGACAACCAAAGAAATATCGTTAACGTATTGAAATTCTCACATTCTTGGTTATATTTAAGAACTGGTTGTCTTTCTGGCGCGTGCCTCTGTTTTCCATAATAAAAGCTTGTTAATTACGGGTACCATACTGTCGTCAACAAGTATAGATGGACATGTTAAATTGTAAGCGTGATTGGCCAGTCGTACATCACAGTTTACATTACTTCTACCCCAATAGCAATATAGGTCTGGTTCAGTTTTTGTTGTAGTGGTTATCACCCCGAGGCCTAGAAACAAGACTTTTTTGTCACACAACATTTAACTTTATACCATTACGCTGTAATGAATATAAAATTGTTTCTTTAGACAAAACATAGACATTAGTTTTGTATTTATATAAGAGTATAATTTGTTCCTGTTTAAATTGTATGGAACCTCATTGATTTGATTTAGTGTTTCTACTACAAAGAAAAATTATATTGTGAAAAAATAAAATTTCTTCTTGACGCGACATTATACGAGTATCGTTATATCGATTGTTGAACAACGATGATGTAGATGTAGTCCATAACATTGAGTATATCAATATCTTTACATTTGTTAAGAGTCGTTTTCGTTTCGTGTTTTACATTTTTAAACGGCAAGAAATTATTTATACTTTTTTAATAAACAGTTGAAATTATTTCAAACGGGAAGGGAGATAAATCCATTCAAGTTATATAGCAAAAATATATGTTGTATAACGCCACCGCAACAGATCCGAATAATTTTATCTTAATCACTTTCTATCCATTCCATTGTCAAATGCATTGTAAGAGCTTCTTGTCTGTCTCTTACCTGAGTGTTGTTGAATAGCTTCCAAAGACTTTTTCTGAGAGCTCTACATTGGTTTCTTCAAATGGAATATGATCAGACGTTACCGTCTTTGCGACTTATGAGATCGCTAGACATTCAAATGAAAAGACATGTATTTTGGCGTGGGATCCAATACAAGTCTGCCAAGTCGTATATCTCCCGCGGTGTTGTCGGCATTGTGATTAAAAGATGACATTCCAGTATGAGCTGAGTAG
>JAUUEB010417412.1:1933-12040 GCA_032362205.1 Clione limacina
CCCCCCCCCCCCCATTTCAAAATCCGGGAGACGCGCCTGATAAATATAATCACATAGAAGCGTACAAAAGCATACATCAAGCACGTTAGCACATATGAATATTGACCAGACATTGTTGACCACGCAAGATGATTTCAAAGGCAAATCAAAACCGCTGTAAGCACCTTGGTATGGTCAACGCGACAGGATCGCCTTATGACATCAACCATTACCGCCAGTTGGCATTTTCTTATCATTTGTCCACCCCGCATATTACAACTTCGAAAGAAATTTATATACGTCTTGATGACTGCAAAATCACTGTTACTCAATAAGCGTCGATATGATTGCGTTGATCAAGGTGTGACAACAAATTGAACTGACAAGGTTCTGACTACTGACCACAATATACACCCACGCGTACTTCATAATTCACATTCTAAATTTCTAGCCAAAACACCGTGTGGCTAGCCTTGTCCTTTAAAATAAGCCTTCATTTCTTAGATGAAGTATGACAACTTCTATTCTGAAGGTCAGAGTTCAGAGATATCTTTTTCAGTAGGGGAATGATGGCCTAGTGATTAAGACATAAGACTTAAGAACCTGTTGTCTTAAAAGCATTATGTGTTCAACCCCCACAATGGGACACATTTTCATGTATAAATAATTGTAGAAAGAGGCTATCATGGTATGTGGTGACAGCTCTTATCTCTCATGCAAAATAGATGTCATTATCAGTGATCGCATGTACCTCTAAATTCTACTTTGTAGGCAGGATCATGCACCTTGTCCTATCAGAGAAGGACAATAAAACGTAGGTGCACATTGCACACGCTGAAGAATATAAAATTGTAAAACATGAAACTTGAAATATCTTTGTTTATAATTAGTCTCTTTAAAAAACACTTCATGTGTCCAACTAAATAATCCCTAATTCTCATGAATAAGAACAGTATGTCAATGTTATGATTGGCAATTAAAGCAGTGGATTACTTTCTATGGCAGGGATAGGAGAATGTTATCTATTTTTTTTTACTCATTTGCCTTCTACAGGAAGCAAGAAGCCTAAAATCAGTGGGCGAGCTAGAAAACTTCATGATGAATCATGGTGATAAGATAATAGACACTTTAGGAGCCGAAGTGGACAGGATTGAGAAGGGCTTGAAGGTAAGATCTAATTGAAATCATCCTAGTATTCAAAGCACTAGCTGTTTTCTTTATTTATTTATGATTTTCCATATACACTTTTCATTCATGTTGTTACGTGTCATGTTAGCTGACTACAAGACCAAGAGTATCTTTTGTTACCTATTTTGTGTCATCTCATGTGTGCATGTCTATTTCATCCAAAGTCAGGTGGAAAACTTAAGTGAAAAAAACTGTAAAATCTAGTTTTCATTCATTGATTTATTTTACCGTAATCTTTTTTTACTAAATTATGTCCAAAGGTAGTGATTAAGTTATTTGTAGCCAGTTGTCCCACAGCAGGGATTGCGATTGTGAAACATAATGTTAAAATTGATTTAATGTTTTCAGATAATTAAACAGCAACTTTACGTATTATTCATTTATCATGTACATATGTTTTACAATAGTGAACCTTTTGTCATAGACAGTTTAGAAGTACAAAAGTTATATATAAGTTATTTCATTATCACATTGTTAACTGATTTTATTATTATTTTCAGACCAAGCACCCAGAAGTGAGGCATGTAGATCTGGAGGCGTTGTGATATCTTACTTTATTTATTTGTACATTTTTTCATCAATTCAATTTCTTAATGATGTCATTATTCCATTTGAGAAAAGAAAGCATTATACTTGATAAAAAGTAGAGGAAAGTGAGAAGTATCTTATTGTATCTGAGATTTGATGTGTTTTCTTTTTGCTTCAAAGGCAATTCAAAGTTTATTTCTTAATTTTTAGCGATATGGGAAAAGGGTATACCTGCACTATGAAGCTGTTACTGGGTTTCATTATTTGACGAAGTTTTGATGAGGCTTATACAAGCATTAAATATATACCCTTATGAAGGGAGCCTGCTCGGTTAAAACATCTCTCAAAATAAATGTATATCTTTAATTTGGGCATAAGCCTCATCAAACTTATTCATATAATGGAATAATTCTTTTGTGAAAATCTTTGTTTTAGTACATCCTCCTTGTGTACTCAATATAATAGCATAAACTTGGCCTCCTAAAATTAACTCATAGAATTCTTTCTGCTCAGTACAAAATATTTATAAAGTAGGATTAGTTAGTTGTGGAGATAAGAATGACTATGGTGCCATTTACCTATTTCACCCTTTTTTGTTGACCTGTTGTGTCTACAATATATTATGAAGGTTGTGTTGATCTCAGGCTTTATTGTTTCTTTGCTGAACCCTTATTGTCAATTTTTAGCATCTTCACATTTTAGCTGAGTCATGATTAACTGTATGACAATGAAGTAACTTAGCTGTGGCTTCAGGCTATAATTTTCTATGATTCTTCATACTAGTTTTTTTGCAATAAAATAAAAACATGTTTTCACAATCTTTACTAAGATTAGTTTTTAGCTGCTCTCATGAACAGGAGCAAGTTATTTGTATGTTTAGGTGATTAAGTTTGAAGTTTTGGTGCAGGACAGACGTACACATATTTGTGAGACTTTCCAAGCTTGCTTGAACATATGTGTATATATATATTGTTTTAAGCTTTTTAGCATGTAAAGAGTGTGTTTATTGACTTGACAGGTATTGTTTATAGGGGACTAACTGAAATGTAAATGATCAGAGAAACTGTGTTTAGGACAGAATTTGATTGGCTTATTAAATGTCATCTAAGATATACAGTGGTCTTTTTCTTGTCAGATGTTTCAAGTCTTTCATGCCAAATTTCACAGAGTCAAGTTTATTTAACACTCTATATTAAACAGCCAACCATTGAATCGTCAGTGTTGCATGCTGGTCAGGGCTTTGTGTCAGTGTTGCATGCTGGTCAGGGCTATGTGTCACTGTCCCATTGCCCAATACAAACAATAACTATTATAGTCATAAAATATGTACAATGCAGTTTTTGATGTTTCTTATAACAACATTTTACTGAAACCCTTGTGCTTTCTGTTATTATTTTAGGTTGAGTATGTTACCCTCAAATATTTTCAAGTCATTTTTAACCCAAACAATCAAACCCATTGTATTAACTTTTTGATAATTTTGTACCTGTCTTTACAGTAGATATGGGTTTCAACGAACTTCCCTAAAAGGCGAATAAACTCAGAACCTGATGCAAAATGCTGGAAAATAATGCAAAAATACTTTTTTTCAATGGATTTTACACTTACAGAGTGTCCCAAAAAACATGCAATAAAGAAAACTCCTAACAAATGTTCAACTTACAATTTTTCCTATTGTAACATGCTAACTTTGGAGGATTTGAGGTAATTCTTTTCTGCTGGTGTGTGGCAAAGGGACAATTACTGTAGAATTCAGTAGAAAACAACCTGTCAGAGAGCCTATAGTTTAAAACACTATAACAAAACTGCTAAACGAATTCAAGTCTACAGAAAATTAGCAGATTCTCCATGATAAGGCCGTCCAATCATAACATAGTCTAACATTGACAAAATAGTCATTAAAGAGACTTATTTTGTTCTTTGGCGTGTAAATTTGGGACTCCCGGTATATCACCAAAGGGAAATAAACATGAACTACATTCATCTATGTTGCTGTAAGTGGGTAAATACCTTTTGCTAAAACCCGATATTTTTGGACTTTAGTTGTAAAATAACTTCAACAAAGTTTTGTATTCAAGAAAATAAAGAGCTGGACAGGACAGTTTCGTTGAAACCTGTATCTAGTGTACATGAATGTTTTGCCTGTACCCAATATAGTGTAAATGGCTCCATTCCTTTGAGATTATTATGTCATGTATTTCAATTTTGCTTTTGTTCGGTTTTATTTTCACAGTTAAGATTGAGAAATTTCATTTACTTTGTCTTTTAATCTATTGTCTCATAAAATGATGTACTAATATCTCTTAGGCCAGATTAAAACCCAAAAGATTCTCATCACAGCCCTCATCATGAATTTGCCGCTGCAATAGATTCCTATAGATTTCACATTTTAGAGGTCTAAAAAGGTGTTTTCAATCTCGACTTTTTCAAATTTCCCCCGGAGTGCCTGTCCATAGACAAATTAGGTGTTAACAGGTGGGCAAATTGAACATATTGAATGCTTGACGTGTTTTTAGCAGTTTTGAAAGTTAGCAACTGGGATGGAGACAGAAAAGGGGGGTTTTGGGAAGAAATAAAGAAATAAAAAAATTAGAAAAAAAGATGCATGCCTCATTATATTTTTGAGAAAAAGTGATGAGAATCTATTGGTTTACTTTGTGTGGCGTTATTTTTATGTTTCTCAATTATTACTCAAATGTACCTAAATCTCAAACATCTAGTAAAGAAAAACGTACAACTCGTATGACTGTCCGACCTTTTAGAATGATGAATAACTTTTTGAGATCTGCCTTTTCTATGTCCTTTTTGTCAATATTATGAGGCAAGCTGACTCATCTTATTACACAATGTACTAGCTGAAGAACTTAAGGAATGGACTTATAATCTACTTAGTCATAAATAAGTCATGCTCTTCCAATTATCAAAGGCAGTACAGTGAGTCAAGAATTTTAATATGCTTTTATGTATTTCAATTATCAATGATCTTATCTTAGTTGTAAGGAAACAAAACTTGCAATATGATTGCATGACAGGGTAGCTTGCCCAGTTTAAACAAAAGAGATTTCTATATGACTTGTCTTTTATGAAGCACTGGCCATTTGTATGAGACGAGTAGTTTATTCAGGTCATGTGAACAAGTTTTGGATGTAAAGATATATTATTTGTATGTAATTTGTAAAGTAATGTACATTGTGTACACAAAAAGTTATTTTTACTTGTATGTCAGCATCTCACACATCTTCATATGCACACACACACACATGTACATAGATTGAGTGTATCTCTTAGAAAAAGTACAAAATAGGATCAACATTAGTATTTGTTGTCTTTTATCTATTTAATGGGATATTATTTCAAATTGACTTTTTCTATTTTTCAGTGTGATGATATGATGTATTGATTATTGTTTAGACAAATTTGTGAACATTGATTAGAATGTTGTGCAGCAATCACAAAACAGTTTCCTTCTTTTAACAAACTTTTGTCACTACGTAACAGAGTAATAGTAATCCGTTATAAAATAGCTCACTTAAATCTTACTTCATAAATCGGGCGCATGACCACATAGTCTAGCATAGGGTTAACTACGAAGTGTGCAAAAAAACAAACACTAAAGTGATTGATGTTGTGAGCTGTCTTCCCCCCCCCCCCCTCCCCCCTTAAACAGTAGATACAGTGTTCTATGAACTTCGATTTTTTTTGAAAATTTCACTTCAACAAAAGGGCTGTCAATCCTGGTTTTTTATGAATTATACATAACAGCAGTTGAAAATAACTATGAAACACATTAATTCATGCTGAATGTAGGTGGGTTTATTCCTTTTGCTTATGTTTGTTATATCATAGGGTTATTTAAAATTCTGTTTTGTATGTAGTAAGCAAGCCTTTTTCTTCATGTTAGATGAAGTAGAGTTGTGATGTTTGACACAAATCATTAGAATATCTTGTAGATCTTCTATTTGGTTTTGTAAAAGCTCTATTCCTATTTTGACAGTGTTTCGCAACCAATTTATGAAGAAAAGATATTATGTTTACTCAAAGAAAAAACTTGTGTTTTGTGCTATGACCTCTTCATACTAAACTGTTTTAAGTTTTTGTACTAATGCTTTGACCTCAAATGAAACTTGTGTCCAAATTTGTACAAAATCCTAAAAGCTTTTGAATAGTAATTGATTTATAGTGTTCAGGATGCATTTCACACACAATTTTTTCGTCACCCTATTATTCGTCTTGATTATGATGACGAATATTTGTATCATTATCATGAACTGAAATATAAAAAGACAATGATACAATTTAGATAGTTTGTTATGTTGAACGTCAGGGCTCTGTGGTAAACTGGTCAGAATGCTTGTGGCTCAAGTTCTGTTGGGCGCGGGTTCGAGTCCCTGGTGTGCCGAGACATTTTTCAAACAATGATACAAATAGTGACACTGGGAAGTACATTCACACATTCATTGATCAAACATCATTGTTAAGCTTTTTAATGTTGAATCCTGGCATAATGAATTGCATTATATTTGTTTGCCTCTCATGGACATTGTTTTATTTCTGCCTATGTTGCAAATAAAATAATTTATGAAAAAACATTAATGTATTTCTCAATTGACTTTGATTGAGTTGTGTTTAATTTTTCAAGATCTATGGAAAGATAGGAAGGATGCTTTTTTCACAATTTAAGTAGGCTTTCTAGCTCATCCTTCAAAGATCCTTAATAGAAATTATCTTATAAATGTTGTGAGATAATTATACACGTCTATGGACACATTTTGTACCAGCTGCCCTGTTTTCTCAATGCTCAATGTGTCAATTTTGGGAGCAGCTGGTCTGGTGTTCAAATCTCTGCCGGATATCATATCTTTACATTGGTTTCCATTAAGGCAAAGGTTTGGTTACAAAGTGTGTTGAATCCTGTATATGGTGTTAAATAACAATAATTATGTGAATTGCAACATATGATGTTGTAAGATTTGTTTGAGTTCTTCGATTTGTATTGTTATGTATGCTGTAACCAACTGGGACAAAGTCAGGTTTGTCAAAGAGAAAGGAGAACATCAATCTTGAGTTAGTTATTGGTTTACACACTAATGTTTGAATATTTTAATGCTTTACGGTGATCACTATCCAACTTCAGGAAGAGCTCTGTTTTTCAGGCAGCTAGTGTAGCACTTGAAAATAATTGCTCTGTTCTTAAGACAACTAGACTGACACTCGAAAACAAATGGCTCTAAAAATGTATACCACAATACAAGCCAAAGGAAACTATATTGATGATTTTTCCTCTCTTCTAAACTATTTAAAGAAATTCATAGTCTCATGCTTCAGACAAAGATTCTTTCATTATGATTTCAAATAAATAACAAACAACTGTTAACTTATTTATTTTATTTTATTACCAACCACCGCATGATTTCAATTTTTAAGTACAACAAATGTGAGCATAAAGTAACTGTTCCAATAATATGTTCTTTTTGAAGAAATAGTAAAAGTAAAGTATAGTTAGACCCTATCAGATCCTGACATTGGCGAACTACCTTGTTAGTGAGGTAATAGTTCTGGTCCATCGACATAGTTTGGTAGAATTGCCACCTTTACGCCCCCAAACCTTTTACAGTCAGGTACCCATTCAAACTGCTTGAATTCAAACTCGGATCATCCGCATGGTAGGCGAGTGCACTAACCACTACTCCAGCGCGCCCACCTAATGTTGTATGTCATTAAAATATTAAGTCCTTGGCGCATGTAAAGATTCTAGTGTTTTGTGTTTAAGAAAGTCCGTTATGGTTAGAGAACATCACAATAAAGTGAATTTATCTTGAGTGAAATTAAAATGAAATTGGTTCAAGGTTATTTCAAGGTTGATGTGAAATAATTGTCATTGTATTTTTTACGGAAATGCTTGCTTGGGCAATACAGTCAAAAGCTCAACATGAATTTATCTCTGTTGTTTATGAACCAATTTTTACAAATTTGTTTTTGAAATTAAGCTAAAGATAGGCTTTATCAATTAAAAGAATAATTGAATAAAATAAAGATATATTGACAACATTATTATCCTTTGAAGTTTTGATGACGTCACAGATTGATTTATTTGAAAATAATCATTTTTCCTTTTTAAAATATGTTTAACGTGTCTGAAATTAACAAATTAAATGTCATAAGAAAGATATTTGCAAGACATTTATAAATATGCAAACTTATACAAAATCGGACTTTTATTAAGCGCGTACGAGACCAAAAGTCAAAACCAACCCTTAACTGTTGTGCCTGGCTTATACAAATTCATACTGGATCACACAGGTTGAACCTGATCACATACAGGAACCAAAAAATCAGGAAAGCTGGTTACATTATTGATGACTCATCTTCATCATCTCATCCTTTCTTGCCCACATCAGAGGAGGATAGGCATGATAAGTCACCTTCGCACTCTCCAATCATCATCATCATGATATTGAGACATTGTCTTTCTCGCTCAGCGAAGGACGAACATCATTACTCATGGGTTGAATGTCAAACTCAATGCCTTTGAGTGCGTGCATCAATGAACAAGGTACTACGAAGGGGAAAACATTCCCACCATTAATTTCTTAAATGTCATTTAAATGTACAGAGAAAAATCAGAATCAAGCCTTATTATGTGTACCAAATAATTATGGTGTTCTTGACATGTAAAGTTTGTACAATTTGGTATCCCGTCTTAGTTACATTATAAAGCTTACCAAAAATAACCGTGTGAAGCCTAAATTTCAATTCAACTAATTGGCATTCAAATAAAGCTGTACATCACTGTTTTCTATAACATTATGATAATAAACTAAATCAAGATTTTTGTACAGACAAATTTTAATCCACCATTTAATAAATATGTTGATAATTTTGTCCTTGCTTATTGACAGACATACGTTTATACAATTGTTTGGCCGTTATCTTAAGGTCGTAAATTACCTTCTTGAATAAAATAATAAATAGCCAATAGTTATCATTTACGGTTCATATTATTTTGTTTTGTCAATTTGCTTGACTCATGTTTCTTAATCACCCAAAGTTTAGAGGGCTATCATATTAAACTAGTTTTAGTATATAAATCTTATTGAAAAGTGTGATGAAAGAAAACATTTTAAATACGATGTCAGAATACCAAGTGCTGCCAAGGTTATGTCACCTTTTTAGATACTTATGGAGTTTGGAACTGAGCAAGGGTCAAGATACTCATAGGGAAATCGTCTGTGTTTGTTCCGTTCCTCTATGACTTGTTTTATCGCCTCTAGATCTTTGCGAAATCTGAAACAACAGGCAGAACAGTATGAGTATATCATGGGTTTGACTTAAGTATACAAAATAAAGTAAAGTAAAGTTACCTATACCCATTACTGAGCTTCGGGTAATCAGGAGTTAGAGTCCCGACTTTGTAGACAACGGCATTTGAGGTAGTTTGCCATTGCTTTCATCAACGACTTTACTTCGCTTGACCTAAAGAGGTTAGCTACTCGTTTTCGCAACTGGTCGCAGAGTCGACGGGGGATGTTTTTCAAACACAAAATATAGTCGAGGCTAGAGATCGAACACGCAGTGTTAAAGTATTCAAACATCATGAAATATTATAACTTTTTATTCTATATGTTGAGGTTGTGAATATGTCATGAAGACGTATGCTGATCCCTGACATTTTAACTCGGCATTTTCTAGATCATGCTATGCCACAGTTTACTGACTACCCCAAAAACATCAATGTAAGGAAACATGAAGGCAACAAGTAAGACCAAAAGTGGAATACTAACTTTACGATCATACTTTAGACTTTATCGAACATATATCATAATTTTGATTAAATAAATTTCCGTGGGCAAAATAGGAATGAGGATAATCATGGTGTATCTCTTGGGATTCAAACACGGGACGTCCGATAAATAACCAATCATTATAATCGTTCTGGCAATATAATCACAAGGCTAACAAATAGCAAATAAGGGTATTTCAATTAGATTTGTTTGAAAAGAACCTAACAGCATATGTTTAAATACAAACTATTTTAAGAACTGTTAGCGTTGCTGACAAACTCATGAAGTTAGTAACGCTGCCTTAAAGGTTTGCGTTTATTTTCACAACGCTTTAATTATTTTTTCTTTATCTATTGATCTAGCCACTCACCCTGCTACAATCTCTAAAGCCTTCGGGTCAAAGATGTACTGGACCTCAAAGTCTCCTAGGCTGTACGTAGCTTTAGTGCTCAACACCTTGGCAATTGTCATAATCTCTATGCTTCTTTGACGACCAGGGACACAGTCAAGGATGCATTCCTCTGTTATTTCCATTGACTGTAAAGACATAGACATAAATGATTCTCCTGTTTTCTCAGATTACGAAGGTACATCATTTGATGGATTTTTGCCCTTAAATGAACAAGATGTT
>JAUUEB010417523.1:0-20399 GCA_032362205.1 Clione limacina
CCCGAACAATAATTCCTTGCTACACCCATGATGAACGGATCACATACCAAATAAAGTGACCACTGTAAGAGTCAATTTACTCTCATACATTTTGGGGATAAAATCATGCGGAAGTCCCTCATCCCTCACCCATCTGGTACCCAAATTGCTTTAAAATGCACCATTTAGCTTGCATTTTGCAAATCGTTTTGAGTCCATTTGCTCTCATATATTTTGGGATGTCCACACTAGTCTGCCTTCCAAAAAACTTTGACCCCCAACGAAATGACTTTCCGGGTACGGGCCCGAGAGAAGGATGAAAACGTCCTAGATATACACTAGATTGCAACATTATTAATATAATACATTATTTTAACCTGATACATTTGTTTTGTGTTTTCTTGTTGATAGTTTTTTTTCCATCTATTTTATTGCCCTAAACTACTTGTATAGTAGTTTAACGCGCAGCGTTACCTTAGTTTATGGCTGGTAAACTTATTTTTTTGGCTGCTAAATTTCAGAAACTGTCTGCCAGATTGGCTGGTAAATGTTCATAGTTTTCCTCATCCCTGATTGTATAGTGGTATATTTTCTTCTTGTGTGTGTGTCTGTGTGTGTGTCTGTGTGTGTGTCTGTGTGTGTGTCTGTGTGTGTGTCTGTTTACGCGATAACTTGAGTAATTTTGTTTGGCTCTCTTTTATATTTGGAAGGATGATAAAGACCAGGAATATAATTTTTGCTTTTTAAATCCAGAAAAAGTTGTTAAAAATTGACTGAGTACGGCCTTTATTGAGTATTTTTGCTTTATGTTCTTTGTTAATTTGGCGAAAACACGCTGTGGTCACATCTTAAGTGTTAACAATCTGAAACCATGCAAAAAGACCCTTCTAGTGACGATCTAACACCAGCTTTCAATTTTTTTGAATAATGAAGTTAAAAACAGAGTTATGGTCCTTTTGAGTATTTTCCTATATATCTTTGTTAAATTTTTGCAAACACGCTGTTGTCCCATCGTTAAAGATATACATCTGAAATTTTGCACATAGGCTTAATTCACGGGTCCCTCAAGCTGGCGGTTAATATTTTGAAAACAGAAGAATTATGGCCCTTGAGTTGTTCACTTAATGTTCTTTGTTACTTGTGTCTGATGTGCGGGGTTGTACTCTCTACGACTTATCATTGTTCTAGTTGTATATCATTCGTCCCGGACAAGGAAGGTCAAACCTTGCAATTTTAGAAATCAAGTTGTTTTGCTGGGGTCCGATTTTTGTTTCAAGGTCATTTCATAGGTCAAAGTCATTTGGGATTAATAGATATATTTGATATTTGTTGTAATATTTAAGCTTTGAACTAGAAGCTTTCACAGCTTGTTGTATTTATCTGCAACCAATTATAATCAAGGTCTTTTTTAATATTATCTTAAACTTTCAAGGTCCTTTACACGAAAATGTATTCATGTGTTATTTGAGATAGAAGTCACATTTTTGTATATTTGTGTCCACCAAATTGTATTAATATGACATTTATTACTGCTAACTTAATAATTCAAAATGGAAATACTGATAGTTGTTTCAACTTCATGTTTCCTTGCGCTCGATAAAAATGTTAAACGAAAATATGTTGTTTGAATTACAAACTGTACACTTTGACTTGGACGTAAACGTTATACATAAAGTTTATAGGACTGTGACCTTCTTATTCATTTGTCAAAGTAAAATTGATACTTCATTTTTAAGGTCAAAACGCGTTTTCTGCACATTTGACCTCTTATTACCACTTTGATCTTGACCTTAAACTCAGAAATAAAACTGCATATCAATAAAGGTATGAAAAGTGGTATCTAGTTGCCCAAGTACGTTTTTTGTAAAAAAAAATAACGTTTTATTACTCCAAGGACCCTTCTTAACAAGAATAAACACGAAAACAACTTGATCTCCAAAATCTCAAGGTTCATATATAGTTATACAAAGGAGACCGATGGACTATATAGGTGAATCGATCTGAAAAATACACAACGCGTGTTTATTAGAAATAACATTCTTGACACGAACTCACAAATCTTCGTTTCCTGTGCAAACATATCCGACACAAAAGAGCGATTAGCGGCATATGGAGAAATAATAGCACTTGAACCGTGGAGAAAAGTTATCATTGAGCAAGATAGAGATCAATCGTCACGATATTTAGACATCGATTTTTGCTAGTAAATAGCAATCTGAATCAGGAGGTGCTGATAGGATTGTTGTAAATCTAACATAAAGTGACATTTATATACATATGCTCACGAGCAGGAATGAATTTGTCTCAGCAATATAAAAATGTGATATTTATTTAAACCGATGATGCATACAACTCACGCAGATGAAAGCAATTTCCTATATATGCATTCATAGGCGTTGTGCACATCCAACAAGCTAATGCTATTGATTCCAGAGTTGTGTTTTTTTTACAAAAAAAACTTAAACATGGTGTTAATTTAATTGAATGTAGGGACTTTGTGATTATTTCATGAAGTTAAAGAACCATATTTATCATCGATTATGTTTTTGAATAAGTATATGACAAAGGCTAGCCAGTAGTTGAAATAGTATCGAAGAAAGTTTGATACAACAAGACATTTTTCTCATGTTGATCTTTTTGATGTGATGACACTTATGGCGTATAATTTCATGTCGCACCAAGCAGCACAGGCTAATTGTATATTGGTCCGTTCCCAAGCAAACCGTAGCTAATTAGTGCCTCGGTCTGTGAAGCGTGACGAATGGAGTTCACTCCCAGAGGTCGTAGCACACAAGTTCAGAATTATACTTCGAGTACCAAAAAAGTCTGAAATTGGACTTTTACCAGTTTTACCATGATTCATGTAAATTCCGCTTTGCTCGTCGTCGCTTGTGACGAATTGAGTAAGCATGATAACTGAATAATGAATGAGCAATGGGTCATGGTTCCCCGTTCGTTATGGGAATATAACTGACATATTGTATACGTTGAATTATGTAGGGAAACACAATCTAGGGGTATAATACTTCTCAAAAGTGGAGAGCTGACAACACTAAGGACATGCATTTAAAATGCAAAACCGTGTGCACTATTGAGTAACAAGTTTTGGAATAAGTGATAGGCTTGCATCTTTACCAGGTAATAGTTTTTAATTTGTTAACATTCCTTAATATCTACCTTTAATGCCCTTTACTTTACTCATGCACATGATAGCAAACAACTGAAATGATGTTAGCGTAACATGATATTCATAAACATCCACAGTTAGTTCATTTAGGGAATATCATAACAAACTAGAGCGACAACTCAGGATGTTAAAATTGAACTCAATCTGCTAGCTTTCCCTCTCAGTCTATACAGACAGTTATTTTGGTCTTTACAATCCGAACACGGACAGTGCAATTTGCGTTTTCGTCATTTCAACAACCATTCATGGTAAATGTATATTTTTTAATTTTCATTCCTCACCCAAAATAAAATTATGTTTTAGACATTGGATATCTAACATTATTTACTTGCATGTGTACGCTGATAACATATGTTTACGAAATATAATGTGTTATTTTCTTTATTACTTGTCAATGTCTTAGAGAAGATAATGTGTGAGTTCGTTTATTATTTATCATTGTACATAAGTCAAACAGTTCCCCTTGTTATACAATTTGACACTTATGAGACTTTCACATTTCAGATATAGTTCAGGTTCCAGTTTTTCTCCAAAATTTGAATTGAGAGAGTTCATGAAATTGACGTTTGCCAGAATGTATCAAACATACCACTTTTAATACCAGTGCAATATATATTGTCAATACTCAGTATATGGTGATGCCCTACTGACTTTCATGTAACATGAATTATTAAGTAAACAACCCCATGGTATTAAAGTACAACTGTTGCCAGAATGCTAACCTTTACCAAATCAAAGGTCATTGGTCTAAAGCTAGTGATACTGCGTCAGTTTATAATTAGGTTAAATGTATTTAGAGATTACGCCTTAAGAAAAACATCAAACATTTTTCTGGTTAAATTTTCTCGATACATTTAGCCATTAGTTTTAATAATGAACAGATCGATGTGCTTGTTATGATATTTATTAATATCCATCGCAGTATAATATTGTTTTTCTCAACACTTTACAAACATTATGTCACTATTTAAGTTGATACGTCAGCATGTAAAATTTGCAGTTTTTAGCTAGATTTTTACTCAGATGGTAATTAGTTCGTGCCTTCTACATAATAAAATTCAAAATATATTTTTTGTTTGTGTGTATACAATGGGGTTACAGCCTGAAACTTGAGCAACATGGTGGTAGATATTTCCAAATGTGTAGTTAAGTTAAATTGGTCGACTGTAAGACATTTTTTTTTAGTTTTTGGTTCATATTTTATAGAGAGTATACTGAACACAGATGCCATGAAACTAAACATGGAAACGCTTGCACCTTCTTCATGTCGCACATAATATACGAGCCACAGCCTAATGAACACAAATTTATATTTCCGTATTGAGACATATGTAAACAAAAAATGAAAAATGTGAATTCCAATACAGGGTGTTTCAAAATATTATTTTTTAAAAGTGTGGTGGTGGCATATTTGCGCGTAGTGGAGAGAGGTCTACATGGTGTTTAACAAGTCAGCCAAATTCGTGTTTTCTTTCTTTTTGTATCCTTATCGGGCAAGACCGGTTACTAAGCCACTAGTAGGTTTTTAATTCTCAAAAGTATGATCAGTCTAGTAGTTGCAAAGACAAAATACATACAATCATAGCAATGCTGTTGCGACCCTTGCTCTAACAAATTAAAAGTAACAATGAAATGCCAAAGGCAAAACTAAATTGTGGGGTAAGGTATTTAGAAAAGTAAGTATATATAACTGTTGTCTAACTAACTATCTTGATATGTACTGTTGAGTAAAACGCTCTAAGAGATTGTACATGGTAGTCGTAAATGTTTGGATACCATAACGATGGAATACATGTCTAGACTAACGTTTTAGTCTTAGCGACTGCCACTTCATCTTATCCTGTGAAATGGAAGGTTTAGTAATATTCTGTAACCATGTCTATGGCCAGCCAAGAAGTCAATATGATAATATATACTGGTAGACAAAGCTTGTCAAAAGACTAACCGGCTTACTTCAGTTCATATGAGATTGATTTTTTGACGCATACAAGTATACTGAGTAAGCTCGATATTCTTTATTGAAACAAAGCTACCGTTAAAGCAGGCATTTAAGCATAGGATACACCACATTAAACCTTACTTAGAGCCATTGATGTGAACAACACGCCATCAGGAAGCAAGTGGCCAGACATAATTTTTTTGCCCCCAGAGAAGGGCCATTACAGAGAGTTAAAGCCAATAATTCCTAACAAACTTTCAACCGTGTATACAATCATTATTCATAGTTTTTTTTTCTATTGATATCCATTCCTCTTATCTTGTTTTCTGTGCCTCCTGAGAATTATCCTAAAGAATTGCAAAAAAATCGTAACCTTAGCATGAAACGCTGTTATCCCTGTGATGATGCTGACTAAAGCGTGCCGTTTTTAACTAAACAATTACATAAATATTTGTATATCTCTCCACCCAAAAACAACAACAATATGTTTAAGGAGAATATTTATAAAAGACATTATATTATATTTTCGTACGCAAGAAAAGTGCGAGGAATGACAGAGATGTGACACTTCAGAATTCAAAGATAATTTTTTGATAATCATTTAGGCCAATTCATGTTTATTTCTTTGTTGTCATGGAAATAATGCCATAATGTCATTATGAACTGTTCTGACTGTTTTATAACTCAAGGTTTCTGTTAACAAAATGTTTTAACCTTTTCAATTGTATTTGTTCTTGCAAAAACGTATTTACGGTCATATTTTGATTGTCGCTGTAAACAAATAATTTTGATGTTTTACAAGCAATTTATATCGAGGAATTAAAGATTGTGTAAAAGAGATTCTTGTTTGAAAATGTGTAAGCGAGAGTTTACGCAAATGCATACAGAACTCCGAGAATGTGTTTCAACCTTGTTCTCGTTTCAAATCTGTTCCAAATTGACCTTTAATTTGAAACGGTGGTATCATTTCCTGTAATGTTGGTGTCGGGTCCCTCTCATTACAGTGTATTGCACAAATAAAGCACAACTTGTGCATTACTCATAGCGTTGTAATTTAACACCGACATGACAATATTAAACTTGAATAAAATGCCGTTTTTGTGATATACGTTCATTAATTACAACATTATGTTTACAGTAGTTAGAATATGTAATCCAAAAAAGTACGGTCAAGATTTAAAATGACGGACATAACCGAGTTTTGCAATTTTGACGATGTTTCCGTACTCTCGAAAGCGTCGTTAAGATTTATAAATCCGGATGTAATTACTTTTCTACAAAATGTAGTTCACTAAAACAAATGATAAGCTGATTATTTAAAAATCAAATTTTATCTTACTATATTTCCAGTTGTATATGCATACATCTAACCTAGCTAACCTGTATTAAATATTTTTTGTGATAAAGAAATAATATGACGTTGTTTAGTGCAAAAAACTCAATTGCTTGTTATGTTTACCACGCCATGAGTCTCATTATGTCCTATTTTCGTTGGATATAGAAATATAGTCTGCAACATTGCACTTTTATTGTTGCAAAATGTCGCAAAACAGTGTACGTGATTGCAAAATTGGAAAGATTGCAATGCTGATATAATCGAGATTATATTTGAAAGCGGAAATTTACGATTTTGTAGAGCTGGAAAATGTTTCAGAAATGCTATTCAATTTTAACAAGTTTTCAGAATGGATCTTTCTCTTCCCGCGTCATAATTATTTCCTTTTTCATTATCCTGAGTCAACTCAGCCTGTGGCGTATGCCGTCTGGTTTGAAGAACATAATGTACTGCGATCATTTTGCCAAAGGTCATTAAATGAATACATTTCACAAGGGAAGCTCCATGAATCCCTCCATGGATTTATCACAAGACGTAAGATTTATAGCTGGCTATGTATATTTCATGGCTCTGACTATTTTAACTGTTACTCTGAATGGCATGTAGTGACATTTGGTGTCATTTGACCTTAATTTATTTCTCATTTATTTAAAAGGATTCACAGAGAAAAAAATAAAATAAAATAAAAATATCAAATCTAAAACTTCAATGTGTACTGACGTGTTGACCTTGATTTATTTCTCCTTTAATTAAAAGGATTCACAAAGACAAAAATAAAAGAAAAAAACAAAAATATCAAATCTAGCAACCTTAATTTGTACTGACGTTTTATTAGGAGGATAATTCATGATGTACTTTCCTCTATTTAGATTTGTATAAAAGAGAGTTAATCAATGGAAAACTGTGCTATGAAGAAATTCAGAAGGCTGTGCCGGTAATTCCAAAAAGGTAATATTTGCTTTATGCTATACCTCTTACTTACAACTGTATTCAACGCAGAATAGCAGTACCACTTTGTTTAGCACCAGTCACAATACTGGCTCTTGAGAGCTGAATTCATTGCAACTTTGTTTAAGAATGTATCAACAATCTGAAAATCTTTTAAAAGATAATGATCAATATCAAGATAAAGGTCTTGATGAAAACTGTTTTGCACTATCTGGGACGCTCCCTATCTATAAGTTCAAATTTATCATAAAGATGTAAGCGATTGTCTGCAATTAATTATGTTAGCGTTCACCCTGGCTTTATTTTGGACAATCATTCTTGACAAGGTTGTTTTTTAGAGTGAAACTCTTTTTTGTTAACTGTGAATAACATGTTGGCATTATATCGAACAATGTGTGAAATAGGTCGATCGTTTTAGACTGATTGACGGAGATGTAGTTTATTTGTCCTAACTTGAGTTTAACCGATTGATAATTATGTTTCCTTAAATATAATATAGACTTGATGTAATCAAATAAGTAATGACTTCCTAACTTCGAGAGAGCTGAGAACAATTTTTAAGTATCTCAGTTATAGTCCTGATTCCTGATACCAGATGGCGTAGCGTACAAGTCAAGCAAAGGTGTATTATATAAATCCGTAATAAAGACATTAAAACAGAAATACAAATGTTCGGCATCGTAGATTTGGCAAGCACACACACATACATAATCATGATTACTGGGACATTCCACAAATTGAACTTATCTAAAAATAAAAATAAAGAAAAATAAACATAAAACAAATAAAAACAGTCGAAAGAAAATTGAAACTTTCTTGTATGATTGTACTTTTTGTTGTCTTCTTTGTTTATGAATAAATCAAAAAAGGAAACTGATCACTAAACAACGCATGATACACCATCGCAATTTGAAGTGGATATCAACATGTTTCTCTTAAACATCAAAAAGGCGAAAAAAGCTTTTTACTCTGTGACATTTCAAAGAAGGGAATCCCCAGCGTATGGTATGAACAATTTTATTAGTATTTCGCAATTTCATTGCTGCATAATGGCACTGAAATGAGTGTGGTACATTTCACTATGACAAAAATGTCACCGCTGATATAATCAAAATGTTATTGGAAGCGGAAGTTTGTTATTTTGCTGAACTGGGACATAATTTAAAAATAATTGTCAATTTCGAAAGTCTCCACAAGAGGATCCTTTTTATGTTTGATCATCCTGAATACCCTGATCCTGTAGCATATGGCGTCTGCTTTTGGGACAATAATGTACTTTGATAACTTTTCCAACGGTTATATAGTATATACAATTCACAAGGGAATCGCCATGAATTTCCCATGGCATTATCACATGACGTAAGATCAATAGACCTATTTATTCACGCACACTAGACGTAGACGGTATTGAGCAGTTTAACTATCACTTTGAATATCTGTTGGCATAATATGGTGTTGTTCTTGCCTCAATTATTTTCCAAAAAAAAGCCTGCTACCTCAATTTCGAAAAAAAGTACATTTAGAGGACAAAAATATTCCTAATTGTATTTTAAAAATATCTTTATTAAAAAAAAGACGCTAGTAATAAGCGAACATTCTTTTGTGTCAATGTAATAACAAAAAGGGATTTATGCTAACAGAACGTTGCAATAGCCAAGATGAGCAAGAACAAAAGACGTCATTAGTTTTTTCAAAGAATCTTTACTGAGTGCTAAGGATATTTTCTTTTTTAATTAATTTAAAGTGAATTGTTCTACAGCAATCATGTTTGTGAATTTGTTATAGACAATTTTCAATTACAAAAAGTTAGATTATAAGCATGTGAGGAAATATCTTGTTATCTTTCCAATATTGGTATTTTCAACAACAGGCGCGTAGCCAAGATTTTGAAAGGGGGGGAGCGACCTTTGATATTATCAAATCAATTTTTGCTATTGGTTTTAAATTATGCAAATTGAGAGCAATTAAGAGCATATTGTCAAAGAAATTGTCGAATAGTTTTTATAGCAGTTTAAAAATGTGCAAATTTAAAGCATTTTGGATCCCAAATGGGGGGGGGGCTTTCTGACATGTCCCCCTGGATACGCTCCTGGTCTACAACACAGTGCTCAGATATTAGGTTTGTTACGACCAGTTTAATTACTATCATCATTTGTTCATTGTTTCAAAACAGTTAGAACTCGTTTTATATGAAGTTCTCATTTGTCACACGTCTGCACAGATGGATCAGCTTCTATAGGATCAAGAAACGCAGGATGTAGGGTGAGAATAGAGCACCCAGACAAAACGTGCAATGAACTGCATGCATAATACTTTTTGCACCTTTTGTACAAACTACGAGACAGAGTCACTGGCCATTGAAGCAGCAATTAGTCATATCTCTGACCACTCCTTACAAGATAAAAAACATAGTAATTTTCACCGATGTACTCAAATTGTGAAAGCTCTACTTGCTTGTCTATGGCAGTATCAATAAATTGTTTCATGCCGACCTATACCACTGACCTGACTTTACAGGGGATATTTGGACACAGCAACATACAGAGAAATGACAGGGCAGACACATTAGCTAAAACGGGAGCCTCTCAACCACAACCTCACAAACAGACATCGCTACAGACAGCCAACAACATTATTAGGTGCAACAACAAAGAGCAATGGCTGAAAGAATAGGCAACCAGCACAACTGGCAGAGTAGTTTTTGAACATATGACCACCCCAAATTCAAAAAAAGATGATTTAAACTCCCTGGTCATCATCTTTAGACTGCAAACACAACACATCACATTAAATTCGCATCTACACAGAAATTAACCAAACATCTCTTCAGCCTGTCCTCTTCATTACTGTCTAGATGAGAAATTGTCTTATCACCTTTTCTTTTGTCCCGTTCCAAATGACCTCATTAGTAACAGGCTATTGCAGTAAGCCCCGATAAAAACAACTTAATGTCCCCATTAAAATCCAAGTGGGGAAAGAAAATGTAGATAAGCGTTGAATCAATTGCCTTTATAATTAAATGCCATTCATTTCTCATAGTCCGTCTATGTTGGTCCCTATTATCATTCAAAATATAGTTTAAATTTATTGATTGCACATTACTGGATATCTATGATACTCTACATATCTATGCTAATAATTCGTCAATTTTGTTGTCAACTACATTTCTTCGCTTTTTCACGTATACAATTCGGAATAATAATAAAAGAAACCCAACCTATAAATGTATGTTTCAATTGAAAGTTATAGTTTGAGTATCCAATGAAAAACCGAAAACAAAAACGATGAAACAAGAATATTTGTCACAACTTAAACAAACATTATATAGGTAATAAGATGTCTACGCATAGTGGATGTAATAAACATGCATAAGTTTTCATTACTATTTCTTTTTCTGACATTGTATTCCTATTATCACATTAACGTTATAACTGCTTTTCTCATTATGCATGGGAAATGACCGTAATCATTTTCTTAGAAGACAATTGTCCTATGAAATGGTTCCCATCCCTACATTATAGAATGTAAGTTTATTTGATCATTTTCTTTTGTCATATTTAGTTTGAACAGTGTTGTTTGTCATTTCAAATTGATAGAAAGACCGATGTATTTGCTCAACTAAACGAGGAAATAATAAGACAGGAATTCCATTATATAGCCTTAAGGGATTTGTGAAATTTGAACATATGCTTTCTACATTCAGTCAGACGCAGTTAGCTTCAAACCAGACTAAGATACCAAATAACTTATATTCCATAATGCTGATTGACAACGATGAGGTAAACATAGAGACTAGAAACGTTTTAGGTATTTTGAAAGGTGTTTTATGACGAATAATTTGTATGTAAGTGACACATCAGAAGTAGATACAAATGTATTTTTCAATACAGCAAATGAAATGAACATTGTTGGCTCCATCATTGTATATACAAATGTATTTGGCACTTAAATCATATTATCGTTTCTATTGTTAGCTCCCTTTCTTGTTTGTGTTAACACAAAAAATAGTTTCCAATGAAATTGTGTATACAATTTATACATTGTGTTCCTCTGAAACTAAGCTGTCTTTCCCCCTCAATGTGTAGTTGAAACTAGTTTTTCATGAACAATATATATTCAAACCGTAAATAGTTATTTTGGTTTCATCATTTAAATAATGTCCCCTCCGGCTGGGCTGAAGCAATAAAACAAACAAGCAAGCTCACCAAGGAGGTGTTGGTATTATGTACAGGCAACCAAGGGGTCAAGGCCACCGAGAGAGCAGATAAGCTAGCCCGCCAAGCATAAATTTGGTGCACAACCCCCCGTGATCCAAAAACTGCCGGCCACAAACAATATATATGATTATTTCGTCTATGAAAACTGCGATGTCGGCCATACAAGAGTAGTTCAATGATAATAGAGATGCCCATAGCTCCTATACCCTCGCTACAAGATTTTGAAAAAAATACAAACGAGTGATTTAAATATTTAAAAGAAATGATGAATTGTTTAGCATTTTTTTAAATATTGAGTTGCATGATTTATAACAAAAATGATTGCATTTCCGATTTGAGGTAATTTAATCAATAAATGCAAATACAAAGAGAGCACTTAAGATACAGAGTCGGCTAAAAACGTCCGATTAACAAGTGGGATTGCAATGGATTTTTAAAAAGTCAAGTCGCCTTACATATATATGCCATTTTTTGAAAGTTTCTTTGTCTCGTATGCCATTTTTCCAAAGCCAGCTTGGTCATGAGCAAATGAATATGGCTGGTCTAGTGTTATTGACACAGTCTGGAGTGGTATTTTGCCTATTCACTTCTAGTGACTATCTAAAACCAGCTTTCACATTTTTTTGAATAATCAATTTAAAAACAGAGTTATGAAACATTTGATTATCCCATCGTTAAAGATATCAATCTTTTATTGTTGCACAAAGGCTTAATTCGTGGGTCCCTAAAAGTTAGGGTCAAATGTTTTGAAAACCCCCAGTTTTGACAGAGTTATGATTTCAGGTACGTTATTTAGGCAGTTGACGCATCGTTGGGATTAAGACTTTGAAATAATGCACACAGGATCATCTATTGACCTTCTAAGCATATTTGATCAACTTTCTCAAAAGAATGTTTACAGATTTGTTTGTTATGTTCTTTGTTACTTGTGTCTGATGTGCGTGGTTGTACTCTCTACGAGTACTATTTTTTCTAGTTTAAGATAGTGGCAGGATTTGGATCATATGGTTTCAATGAAAATATATTTGTTTAAATTAAGAAGATAATTACATGAAATGCATACCTAAAATGCACTGGCAATGTGTTGTCAGAGTTCATTTTGTGTTGTGTCATGGCTCGCTTAATATTTTATACATACATTACTTTGGAAGCATATATTGGGGTCAAAAGTATTAAACAACACATATCCACACACTTTAAAAGACGGGTGCAACATCATCACTCAACACTCTGTAAATAACCAGACCCTTATGATTTGCATGTATTTTCATTATCAGAAAATAAGCCACTGTCATTTGGTTTTTGAGTGACTATCCACCAAGTCCGAAATAATTGTACTTTTTAGACTGGTAATATTTGTAGCCATTACATTTGTTAATGGACAGACCGAAGTGCTTCTAATTTTAAATGTATACGTTTCTGTAATCATCGCTCACATTTATTTTCCTTTACCCCGACCCGTTCCCTTCTATTTAAACCATATTTAACATAATGTCATTATTTGTTTATGTATATTCATGTTTGTTTTTAACCAATTATTTTGATCTCTGTGTCAGACAAATTAGATATCCAAAACGCAATTGTTATTTCCTCCGCTCATTAGAAAAGATATGTCAGTAGTTATCAAAATATGTAGTTATGCCCCTGGAATCTTACTCAGATGGTATTTTGTTCGAATATCTAACTTTTAAAAAGATATCTGAGTGGTAAGCATATGAAGTAGTATTTTCTCTTTTAGTTACATATCTTTAGAAATAAAGTAACAGCGTCGACATTTAATATATTCTGTCAAAATCAATATTAATTGTTATACTAAATCTAACAGTTATATTACGAAACCAAAATCAAATCATAGCAACGATTGGTACCTGTTGCATGAAAACATAACAAAGAACAATAGAATATATTGTTAGGTAAAACACTCCAAATATTTTTAAATCTTGAGTGTGTGTACAAATCATCGCCATATATTTGTTTCATGTATAGAAATTCATAACGTCTTTTTAACTTTGTACTGCTTCGTATGTGAAGATGACTGAAGCAAAACGTGTTTACAGTTGCACATGATTAACATTTCTTATTCATATTATCAATACTTATAAATAAACCAAAATAACCCATTGTTGGGGTGATATGATTATAAAAAAAAATATTATCCTTGAAAATACACTGAATGATACAAACAACAACTTGCCACACCTTATGTCAGAGTTATTTGTTGTAACATTGTCTAGGTCAACGACTGTTCCATTTTATGTTGACCTGGGAATGATGACACAATGTCGATATGCATTGTTCAGACTGTTATATAACTTAAAGATTATGTAATTGAGATGTTGTTGACCTTTCTGTTGTCTTTTACATTGCAAACGATTGCAATTGTATTGCTGCATAATGTCACTGAAATGGGTGTAGTACATTTCATATTAAGAAAAAAATGCACCGCTGATATAATGGATATAAAATCGAAAGGTTGTTATTTTACGGAATTGAGACATAATTTAATGATACTTCTCATTTTCAAAGGTCTTCCCAAAGGTTATTTTAAATTTATGTTTGTTTATCTTGATTAGACTGAGCCTGTAGCATATGTCGTCTGCTTTGCGCCATTTGAAAGGAATCTTCATTCGGTAATTTAGGAATTTTCTATTTTAAGTTATTCACAGTTATTAGTATTACAGGTATCATGTATGTGGTACTTCCTAGATAATCTAAATTAACATAAGTCATTTTAGCAGGTTTATAGTTTTTTTTAAATTTCAAATATTGATAGGGTCCACATCACACAGCTCTGATATTAAGTTTGTGACACAATATTAATTTGCTACAATCATTGTTTCAAATAAGTTATAACTCGTTCAGTATGAAGTGGTTCGTCTAGCATATAAGTTGTGAATCACCTGCATAACATGTATGGTAATTTAACATTCGTTTTATGGTGATCAATACAAGAGGGGTGGTGTACAATGTATATTATGAAGTCGGAACTTTTATTACAAACACGTACATTTAAAATGTTTCCAATATAGGCGATGGACCTCTCTTAACTTGTGGAACTTACAAGTTGTATAATATTTGTTTTATTCATGTAAGATAAAATAAGAAATAAGAGGAGTTTATTACCATATACATATTATATACATAACACATAATGGAATTATTTCTGATATGCAGAAAAACATATACACACTTATCATAAAGACACATTTTGAACATCAAAATGTTTCGCAACAACTATTTGAATATATATGCCATATCTTAAGATTATAAAATGTCCCTCTCCACCACGAAACACCTCGGGAATAATTTGGGTTTTTATAAAATGCACTTGACGGCATCGCCTGTTTATTTGAGCCACGTCTCAGTGTGAAATTCAATATCTGCTTTATTTTATAGGAGTACAGATTATTCGCCGACTAACTCTACACTCAAAAGATAATCCTATTTCTCTATTTAGTGTATCATAAGATTTTGAATCAAGTTCATTTGTTTTCACATGTCTGTGGTATGGACTGATCCTTCTCACTATGTGCATTTCATTTTTGAATGAAACGTTTTACATGTGAGACGTGAAGTTAAAATAACTTGATTTGTACTATATTGGTAAGTGTCAAAGTTTGAGGAGTATGTCTTGTGTAGAAGCAAATCATCTAACATGTGCAACACAGTCATACATTGAGTATAAATACAGACAGGCCTTGGTTATCCTCGAACACCCGACCTCAATCATACTATTGCGTTTGTCGGATGTTTGAAATTTATTAACAACTTATCTCTTTTCTTCAATTTCTGAGACATCTTTCACACTGTTTTTAGAAAATCTAGACATTATTACTTTATTACTTTAGTGGGATTTAAATCCCTCGCGCATTATTAACAGTAAATAAATATAGCTTGACGGAAAGAACGTCCTCATGTTTATTGACTAAAACACTTTTAATACTACAAATAGTATACACTATATAATATCTACATAATATAATTCAAAATCATTTTTTTGTATTCGTGTGTGTGTATGCAACGGGATTACAGCCACAGTTTTGACTCAATCAAACTGAACACAAAATGTTGGTAGATATTACCAGATGTGTGATTAAGCCTTTAATGACAATCGGTATACTGTAAGAAAAGTTATTCGCTTTTAAGTTTTTGGTGCGTATTTTACAGAGAAAATATAGAACAGAGATGGCATGAAGCTAAATATGGAAACATGTGCATCCCCTTCCTGTCGCACATAATATACGCGTAGTGAACACAAGTTTGTATTTCCGTTTTAAGAGAAATGTAAACAACATCTGAAACCAAAAGTGAATTCTAGTCACATCCAAAGTCTATAGAAAGATAGTGTGTAATCAAAAAAATATCAAGGGAATATATGGAAGTAATTCATTCATATCATTGGTACATGAGATAAAATACGAGATAAAGAAATGTATTATCAATACAAAAAGGTTGTTTACTAGAAGGTCTCAAATTATATACTATAGCCTTGAACTCTTTGTTAGAACAGACAAAAACAACATGAATCATTCATCACTAGTTTAATATAAAAAATCCTAAGCTTGTTGATGAAGGGATTGTCGTTTAATCAATTTCCGTAGCAAACTTGTTGCGAAACGTATATCAATTGGTACAAGATAAGATACTATGTCTATATAAATCATAGTGCCCTTGACTACCAAGTGTTCAATTGTTCTATAAAAAGTTAAGTTTTTTGCTTCAATCATGTTTTCAAATTTGAAAAATTTAAATACTGTTTGGAAATGAAAACAATAAAGTGAAACTGATGAGGACACTCAAACGGTACAAAAAATCATAACAATGCAGTTATTGTAGAAAGATAGCAACTTTTCTTGTGCCGTCTTATCTATTATAGTCCGACACCCATATCCAAAATGCATGCCCTTCCCAATCGCAAATCTAGCCTATATAATATTTTTATATGGGTTCGTAAGGGTACGAAAAAAGAAGTTTCCCCCAAATAAATTGGTTTGAAAGGGGGTAATCGACCAATTTCAACAGCAACCTCTATGTTTGAGCATATGCGCGTTATTGGTTAATTACTCTCCTTTTAAACCATTTTTTTCGGACCCTTATGAACCCATATAACACTATTATACAGGCATGATTAAATCTCTCGAAAGGGTTCTAGCAGGTCGTGAACATTATATGATTCACTGACCTTGCAAGATTGTGCATTTAAAAATCAATTTTGTAAATCGGTAAAAAAAATCATAAGTATTTGAGTAGTTTCATGGCAAGGATTTGATAAC
Organism: Clione limacina; assembly: GCA_032362205.1. Taxonomy (NCBI): domain Eukaryota; kingdom Metazoa; phylum Mollusca; class Gastropoda; order Pteropoda; family Clionidae; genus Clione; species Clione limacina. The sequence continues at coordinate 16,880 of JAUUEB010417523.1, forward strand.
AGCTTGTCGCTTTTATTTCTTATTATCAAACGGTGTATAAATGCTTGTACTTAACGCCCCCTGTCCCGCACTTATTCCAACCAATCTATTTTATGTTGATTGATGTTTTTGGGCCATATTATTTGGCCTCTGAGTTCTTAGCAGACAAGTTTTAGGCGATTACTTCTCATTATCTGTCAGACAGAAAATAAATCTTGGGTTGTCTCTCTTCCAAACCAGAAAGAAAGTTTAGTTATTCATGAAAATGTGTACCATTGTATTACACGTAAATAACAAACAAACAAAAGAATACATAAAACAATAAACAAGACTATACTAGATCACTGGCATTTAAATGTTCTGAAGTTATGTTTGAATACGATACAAGTTGTCTTTTATGTTCAGGGAAAGACTTGGTATTCCTGCTTAGGGACCAAACAACCTGTCCTTCTCTATTGTTTAGGATTTTAGCTTGCAATGACTGGACAAGAGGGGCTGATATACGTATAACCACGTATAACTAAAATATTTGTGGATAACATGTCTTATGTCAATGTTATTAAAATTGGCGATTATGGCTTTCAACTTTACAGAGACCATCTGCAAATTAGAAAGATAGCTTAAAATTGAAGTGTTGTCGACCTTGGTTGAAATGATTATTAAAGACACTGTTTGTTGACTATATGTAGGTATCAGTGCTTGAAAAATAAATATATTACTAAACCGTTTAAACACAATCTTTTTCTTGTACTTATATGTTTATTGTTTTTGTTTCTATGAAGAAAGAAAATTTTCAAATGAACTTCACCATCCCGTTAAAACACCTCGTCTTAAATAGGAAACACGAGAAACATAATTGTCAATGTCCCGTTTTCTATTATATCAACATTAACATAATGTTAACGATGTTATTATAAAAAGATATATGTGCTATATCTGTGCTTAATATGAGCTTTTTAAGTTGTGATAAACAAACCAAAAGATAACATATGAACTTATTCAACATTGAATATTGATACTAAAGGACATTTACAATATGGGAAAAAATATAATTATTCATTATACTACAAATGGTGTTTATGTGAGTCGACTAATTTCCAAATGGTCTGTTAAAGAATACGTGTGACTTGTGGTAGTTCATGGACTAAAATAATCAGACGAAGAAAATGACTTTTTGTTATAGTGACATGTGTGACTAGAACTAGTTAATGGACTAACAGACGATGCCAATAACATGATATTATATATAACTAGTACATTGGTGTGCACTAAGGTAATTAGAAAGGTATATGATAGCGTCACGAGCAAGCTAACAATACTCAGGGAATAATATGGTTTTGGTAAGAGATCTGCTAATTACATGAATGCATCAAGGCATAGTCTTTGTTTTCGACTGAAACAGGAACAAATCTAAATATCACTGCGTCGCAATGTAAACTATTGTAAATGTATTCATAAGAGTCATACTGGAGAGTTTTTTGTAACAAGTATGTAGGTATAAGTCTATCATTTTGCATTGTATTTATATGTGTCACTTATGTATTTGTTTTGGTGTCAAATCATTATCATTAACCGACAAACGAAACACATAATTTTCAAAATGTGTAAGTAACTCACTGTGACCATCATACATGCCACTTTACGACATCAAGAGGTATGCATGTACTCACCTATGGAAGAAAAATAAAATTATAATTACCAAAAAGCATTTATATGGATGTACATTCAATTCACAGAGTCAAGTCCATTATTTCAAAATATTATTGACATGAACGCAAACAACGTGGATGTAATCTACCAATATTCATTCTTGATATTTAATTTATTATATGTTTGCTTCTTCTGGTCAAGTGGTTTTCCTTTGAAACGTGGATATAAGGATTCATACAATTTATTTGGTTTGTATTGCCCCATTCACCAGACAAAATATACCAAATTTAATTACCACAAAACTAGTAGATAGTAAATTGACACGCAAAGTAATGACAGTCTTACTTCATTCAGAACCAAGAAAAACGTGTTTGCCTAACAGAATAAGCAACATACCCTTAACCGTCTTATACACACCATCATTTCATAGATGGTAATACACGTTACCATGACGCGAATACGCGTCTAGAAATTACAAACAAGCTAGATGACAAAACTAAATTAAGTTAGAACCCCAAAATCAAGAATAGCATTTATTCAACCATAAACCAAAAATTACAATCAAGTTGTCTTTAATTGTGTCTTAAACTTATAAATGCGCACATACCGAGAAATAGAGCAACATAAATACTATTACATTACTTATTAACTTCTACAGAGCGTTTTCATACTTTTTTATTGAGAATCAAATTATTAAAATGCATAATTGTAGTTAGTATACTTTTTATCAAGCAAATGGAAGCCAGTAAATCATTTGATTATAATAATAACATGACAAAACTAAATAGAAACCCTTGTAAACATATAACTTAAGCTGTAGTCGGTTATCTTAGATGTGTGGGATGTATTACATCGTTAGTATATTGCTTGTACTATTACGTAGTATCAAATAGATATGCTAATGGAAGTAAAAGCTTACATGCCAGTAATTTCTCTTCTCTGATGCTCATAATAGCGAATTTATAGTAATGGGAATTGATATGTTCAATCGATGTAATCTAATCCAATCAATCAACGACGTTGAGAACTGTCACGTTTTGAATCACTCTATCAAACAGATAAAAGAAGGAGATTGAACGGACATCTTAGGACATAAGAGGGTATCTGATAATTCTCTCCCGAAAGTGTATGTTTTTAGTTCTGCCTGGAAAAAGACTATCTGAGACTTGATAACGTTCTTTGTATTTCGGGTACAACGCCTATAATCATCACGTCATACACCACGAGCTGATGGTTTAAAAATAATATAGGTTCATCTTTTGTTTAAATATCAGGCAAGCCATTTATGGGTTATTTTCTTAACGGTATAGAAAAAGGGAAAGTAGACAAAAATGACCAACAAGATTATAATAAACCTAATTCAACAATCAATATGGCATTATAACCAGTATATTACAACGGCAATTCTGAGAAATCAAAAAAGATAATACTCTTTTAAATACAATACAGAGACTTATATGGTCGTTCAGTCTTTCATCTGAATGCTGTTTAGGGTTGCAAATGTTTCTTGTGCCTTAAAGTTTAACCAACGGAGTCTCTTCATCTATAACAATAAATACACTGAATTGTATGTTTGCTTGCTTGATATCTTCCTTTCTTGCACTTCGATAAGCTCCGAAGTCACTGGGTGGATTTTGCTGTAATTTAAACATAGGATAGCAAACAACCCATAGATTGTGATGGGCTAAAGAAATTATGAAAATGCAAATATTTTGGAATTAATGAAGCAATTACGATTGTTTCCTATATATTCTCATCTAATTGAATTCAGATAGATACGCCATAAACATCGCTCACTCGAGTAGACGGTCGTTCCACTGTCTTCGTCAAAGATCATTGTTATTGTCACTGAACAAAAGGCTTAGTCACGGACCGTTGAACGCCTGGGGCA
>JAUUEB010417524.1:0-12039 GCA_032362205.1 Clione limacina
GTAATTTACCAACGGCAGCAGCCCAGGGGGTACCCTTTTATGTTGGTCTCCCCTTTCGAGGATTGAGACGATAATATAGCTATTGTGAAAAAGAGGTTTGTAGAAAGTGCACGAGTAATATTTTTAAGCAGAGAACGCCCCTGATGGTTACATAATACAAACTTCATCATCTGTTAAGTAAAGAATAGGCCGGGACGGAAAGCGCAAAACCGACGATGATTATTTCTTCTCTATAACTTTAGAGGTGGGCAAACGACATATATACTCGTCTTCAAAGGCAGTTATATATTAAGATTTCGGAGACTCAAATGTGGCTTTTATCTTCTGGGAGCTTATTGTTCAATTACAACATATCACTAAAATCGCTTGAACGGATCATTGAATGACTGAGGTGACACAAAATAAACAATTGTTAGTAGAATGTAACTCATATAACCTCAATAGTCATGTCTCTTTCAGTGTTAAGACATAACTAAATCTTAGAACTGTCATGGCGTCATACCATTACCTTGTGATGAAAAAAAGAAAAGTCTTCCCATTCAATATGTACAACCAATAGGGTAATCTGGCCTTTCCGGTAAGTCTTAGTCTAAGTCTTGGCAAATTGAATTTGCGAACTTGACCCAGTGAATATTTTTGAATGGAATAAACCAAAAGATTGGACGAGTGGAGACAATAGTTAATTGAGGAAGTCGAGTTGGGGTAATGCTTGGGGATATAATTATTGTGTAACAATTACCTTAGGTTGACTACATATGCCAGTAGGAGTTATCTAGGTTTAACACTGGTCTAGAAACTTGATTAGGTTTACTTCAACGCAGATCTGGATTTCCTACGCACAAAACCTTTTGATTTGTTCTGGAGAAAAGACACAGTGTAAATTAAGTTTTTACCTTTATTCCTTTCGTCTGCTATAAGTTCAAACGAAGTTAATTTTGGTTAGTTCTTAATTTTGCGTCAGCGTCTGCTTTACACACTTATCTGTGTTGTTTGTATAACACGTGGTGGAACATTTCGCCCAAACGTATAAAACGGCAAAGAATACAAACCGACGTATTTGTTAGGCACTCAACTCATATTAATTCTTATAAAATACTAGTGGCTGAAGTACCCAGTCTTGCCCGAATAGAAGGATATACAAAAGAAAGAAAACACGAATAGGTCAGTCTTTTTAACCACCATGTCATGTACAATGAAAACAGAAGTGCCCCTTCCCCTCCGATGCACCATTATGCTCCCACTCCCGCTTTGAAACTCATAGTTTGTAAACAACCTTTATAATTATCTATTTCAGGCTGTTGTGCACAGCGTCTATGAAAACAGAAACAGACAAGTGTATTCATTAGCTTGAGTAGTAAGGGCGTCTTGAAGAGCAGCTTGGTGCATGCAAAAAAAGCTAATGTCATTTTTTACAATTAACCAATTTATACCAAAAGCTTTACCGCACGTGTGGGTATATCTACAAAGAAACTAATGATCTGTCATAGAATAAACTACGCCAGGGTGTTTCCACTACCATAGTAGAAGCACAAGGGTTAGTTTTCTGAAAGATCAGTTATCTTTTCAAGAACTCGTAGAGAAACTAAAACGCCAGGTCCGTTTTCTCTGTTTCTACTATGTCCGATTTTTTATTAGCAAGCATAAAATCATCTGCCTCGCGTAAGTCCGATAGAAAAATTCAAAGCCAGGTCCACAGAAGACATTGCGCTTGTTAAATTATCACCCTTGCAGTTGGTCCTAAACTTCATGTTTCATTTAACTTTAACATTCCAACAATCGCTCGTTTTGACTCACTAAATTCGGCTTAGGGGACAGGACAATTCGACATTAAAAGCCAAGATAATTCATTTTGAATAGTCAGATGTGAAGACCTTCTTTGGTTCTATAATCAAATTTGTCAGTCACATGAACACAACAGGGGTGTTAAATGTTGCTTTGTTGTGGGGAGGGATTAGGGACAATCAAAACGATCTGAGTGTAGTCATATTTGTTTGAATGAGTCTCCTCCATGTTACACGGCATATAGCCGTGTCCAGTGTAATGGTCGAGTAGTTCGGTGGGTTACTTGAACAGAGTAGAGTAGATTTTCAACTACTCGAGTAGATTACAGTTGCTGCTCTAGTATGTTGATTTCTTTCTCAACTACTCGAAGTCTACTTGAGTAGAGTAGTCTTTGAGTAGTGTTGACAGACTACTCAAGGAGAGTAGTACTCAACAAATGCTGCAATTTCTTGAGTAGAGTAGAAGTAGCGAAAAAACTACTTGAGTACTACTCGAGTAGTATACTACTCTACTCGACCACAACACTGACCGTGTCATCCATAATCACAAGCACCCTCAAAATTAAAATAGAAAGGCTCAACAAAATATGTATATGGTAGATGTATAACTTTTTTGGCTCGCTGATAGCCAATATAGAAGGGGTTGATTTGATTTTATTTACACTTAAAATTATAACTTATTTTGTTTTAAAAAATGTGCATTGTTAGGCCACATAAAAAATGTCTCATAAGCGCTTTTAATTTTATTTCTTCATAAAAAGGTAGGTTATATAATAACATATATTTCTTGTTAACTGTGTATACAGTTGTATGTATCTATCCATCAAAACACTTTCAACTGTACCGGTAGTAGAGTAACTGTTCCAAATTTCGAAAGCTTTCTGTTGCCATTTTGACTCGCAAATCAGTCACATTACATACAGTGTTTGACGTCTATCAAACTGAAACAAGTGCAAGCTTTAATAGAGAAGTGGTTGATGAACATTCATACCAGAACAAAGATAAAACAAATATACCAACATTTTGAACAGAATGTCGACTATCCATAAAATATAAAAGTTTATATTGATATCTCTAATAACTTTATGTTAACTTTGACATAACTTTGGATAACGAAGTAAGGCAAACAATTGCAACACAATAACTTTCAACTGATTAAGCTTGGCATGATTCCCTAATTAAATGATCAAGTCGAATACGGACATCCCGTTTTTTTTATAAGTGTTCAAGTGTAAGAGCAATAAACTTACAACGAAGTATACTTCACCTTGTTTCAAAATGTACGCGAGCGGCACTTTATCCTGTTTCGGGTATTAACTCTAATTCTCTATTTTTAATCTGTTTTTTCAAAGGTGTGACTCATGCTGTTTTTTATTTAATGTATTTTGTTTTGTTTTCTGAAACAATATTGTAATTATGAGTTTCTATGACTCAGTCAGGTGGTCATGCCTTATTGACTCAGTGAGACACAGAATAATGAAGATCCCATGAATAAAAAAAATCAATGGTCCATGATGTCAGCTAGTCTTTGTCGTGATCTTCGTTATTCATGGGCATGCGTGACATCATCCCTATAGAATGTTTTATGGTACTGAATCATTGTAATTACAACAAAGGTTGCCGTCTTAGTCTTAATCATAAAGAGAACGATATTGCTTCGGAAACTTTAAATGCAAAATCATCAGGTCTTGTTTCTTTTTTTTATATTCATAAGGTCTTTTGTATCCTTAAGGAAGCTTCTTACGCTAGAAAAAAGATTTAACAATTTAAAATATTTAACCTGACTTTACCTTATGCCGGACTGGTTCAATATATCATCTAACGTGTGGAAACTTCTTGATGGAAAAAGTCTTTAAAAAATTTTTATGTATATGTTTTATGTCTGTTGTGTAAGCTCAATGCTGTGTAGCTCCAGATTGGTTCATACACGACCATCGTGGCTACAGATAGGCTCGCATTTATTGTAAAAGAGTTATCGATGATTTACTGCTAGTCTACCAATTATACTCCCTTATAGTAACAATAATATAAGATACTTCCGGGTTGCTACACATCATAAAATATTTATTTGATTTCAAAATGTGACCTTGTTTCCTGATGTACAGCTGTACAGATGTATCTTTGGAAAATGTATTGCTTTAAAATATGATGCGATATTCGTCAGTAAACATATTATGTTAATACACAAATCATGAAATATTTACATCCTACTCAATCACATGTTTCTAATAAGAGTATCCAGTTCTGGACACACTGTAAAGTCAGGAAAATGTTACAGTATTCAGTGGATATGGGGATACTCGTGTTAGTAAATCTATCAGGCAAAACAAAAAATCTGAAAATGTTCTAATTCTATCCAAGAAACATACAGGTTTTAAAAAAAACTAACTGACTTTTTATCTATCCATTCATGCCTCTCGTCCACTCTCAGTTTCCAATAAAGCACGACTCTGGTGATACAGATACCCCGAAGGGAGAACTCCTAACACATTTAAAGACTACGTAAAGAGACAATCCAGACTGTTTGCTTCCATTTTCTCATTACGAAAAAACTAGTCCGTGTTTGCATCAACTGAAATCTTCTACTTGAAGACGTTTTGAGATTCCTGTTTCGAGGTATTGTATTCCTTTATTGTACATCGCCAGACTCTTTAACTCTAGAAACAGTGTTTTCTATTTCAAATTACTTCAAACCATCTGTGTCCGTTAAATTGTAATATTCAATACTTTGCAATGTATTTTATTTTTAAAATTGATCTTATTTTTCAGATTATGTAATATCCTCGCTGTGTTACACCAGGACTGAGGTTACACTAAATATATAACCATTGTTTTCGTCATTTTTTGGGGGGAGGCTAGTTGACATCATCTTGCACCGAGAATGACACTTTAAGGAAGACATTTTAAGTATTTTTCTGTGTGTTTTTTTTTAGAGAAATCCATGGAAAACAATGGATTCCTACTGCTTTTGTGCTTTTATAAAATGAAAATAATTTATCTACGTAACGATAGATTTGTTAATATATACCTTATGTTTTCTTATTATCTCATATCGATATTTTAGTGACATTCAACAATTGTTAAATAACCTCTTATTTCTGAAAGAAATCTATTTTTTGCGTTTCTGGTTTAAATGATGGTAGTTTTACAGGCATGTGAGCCTAATATCTTGGAGCACACAATCAAAGATTGTATTTTTATGAAGGTATCAGTATAAAAGTTAGTTAGCAAATTTCAGGTTTGAAATTCTGGTAAAACCCAAGAGAAGTGATGTTGGAATGAACATGGTTTTGCCAGATATCAAGGTATTGACAATAATCTCAAATTCAATTTACTAACGTGTTGACGTCATGCTAATGGTTAGACTGATGCAATTCTGTGTCTTGAGGGCAAAATGTGTAATGGAAACTTGAGCTCTGGTCACAAAGATTCTGTATGATGTCCCCACCTAGAATCGATAGTACTTTCAAGTTTGACATAGTCACTCACCTCTTTGCCGAAGGAAAGGCTTTCTTAAAGATAAAATTACTTATTAATATTTCTTTCCTTTCGAACAAAGCATAAAAGTCAAGACTGGGCTAGACACAAAAGCTGCGAGCATCGGATACCCATTAACTGGATTGTCGGTCATATTACCAGACCACGAAACTAAGGCAACATTTGAAAACTGACTTTGTGTCAGCAACCATAGACGTATGAAACAAAACAAAACATCAAACACTAGTACCGTATCATTGTATAAACATCAAGATAAGGTTACACATTTCAGAACGGAATGAACTCCAAAATGATCCCTTGCTTAGAATCATTATGCAAACACCAATGCTATATGATCCTTTTATTAACATATGTTATGATTAATCGTGATCATTAATGTGTCTGCTGACCATCACTGACCTATCACGGTGACCATTCATTGCCCTGGTCTTAACTATTGAAATTAAGTTAATGGATACCATCTAGATATTAATCAATAGAATGTGACCAGCAATCAGCACAAACCTTTTCTGTCCGGGTTTAGATTATACCTGAATAACATAATATGTTTGAATATTTTATCTGTATCCCAATTCGTTTATAAACCACATTTGATCAATAATGTATTACATAATTCAAGTATAAAATTGAATTTTTCAAAAGAATATTCCACACTGTCTCGACTACACATGTTTCCTTTTGCCTCGATAGCTTAGAAAATTTGTCGGTTGTCTAATTAAAACAAAATATCTCGATGTCAAACAAAGTATATATTATTGTTTGCTAGAAAGCAAATCTACGTCTTACTTTTTATTTTATTTCTTCATTAATCAATAATCAATCATGTCTATGATTGAAGAACAGTTCGGTTCACGCTTACAAAAACAAGACAAAGACTAAACAATTAGTCTGGGTTATGCAAGGCATCGAAATGGATTAAAACAGCGGGGATTAGTTTGTAACATAAAAACTAATGAACGGAAATTTCCGGACAGGTAATGAGTTGCATTCATGTCAGTTAAATATTTCAGGTTTTGAGTTTGTTTGTAGGGGTATTTTCTATCACACGCGCTTTACCTTTTTGTTTTATGCACACATTTCTTATATCATACTTCTGTTAAAATAGTTCATTATATCCTGTAATAACGGGTTTATTATTGCACTATAACATGTTATAATATATTCATTATTGCTCTTTATCATATTATTTGCACTTTGTTTCTTCTCTATCACACTCGCTATAATATCTGTCTTGTTTCATTTACATTTTTTTTATAACTTTTGTATACCTTAACTATGAGCAAATACTGTGTTTACTTAGACTTTTCTAACAGTAAACATCATAAGTAAAATTAAAATACCATAATATGTTTTACCCATATGAAAAATGTAATTAATATTCCTATCTTAATAGTTACTGTTTTCTATATAATTACTATATAATTTAAGCATCCTCACCGACTAACAACTAACGAGGGCCACAAATTAAGAAATTAACCTACTCCGGTCAATGGGGTAGGGGTTCAATAAATGAAATGGGGGGAAACAAATTGGATATAATAAAATCAATGGCCGAAATTTTTGAGATAAGATATAAATAGTGAAAATTTGGGGCACTTTGAATGTCATATGGGGATAAATGGCGATATTTTGAAAATGAGTAAAAAGTGCTCAAATATAGAGCTTTTTGGATTGAAATGGGGTGGGGGACATTCCCCCATGATCCCCCTGGCTACACGCCTGCACCCTTGTTTTCGTCCTATCAAGGGTGACACCTCCTCTCCCATATAAAGGTAACTTAAAGGTACCTTTACCGTTTATGACATTAAACTCATGACAATCATGTATTTCAAACTTACTCAATCAACGTTCGATTTTGAATGGAAATTGTATTTGTTAACGAATACCTTCAAAACTCAAAGCATACATTATATACGTCAAACCATGCATTCTATGGACTCTAATATCTTTGTCATACTTTCTCTCTATTACTTTTTGCTATCCCCCTGACATTACCACTCACCAATCTTACACATACTTAACACCTTGTAAAATACAAATAAGGTATTTGACAATGATGCATTTTTTTAAATTCTTGTATGTATATTTATTCATTAACTGTGGTACATCTGTGTATTTTTTCATTTCATGTCCAATTGTCATTTCATATTGGTTGATGCCCTAATGTTGTTGTACGATACAACCTGGGTTTAATTAATAAAAATATTGAAAACAAATCTTGAGGTTCTATCATTGCTCTGTATGCATCACAATTGTCAATTTTGGCATGATTATATTGTTACTTAAGTTCAGAAAAGAAACGCGTTAATATGAACGCACTTACATAGTAAAAGGCAGGTTTATTTTAAATGTAAGAGAAGCTAGTAGCGTATTCTTTGCTATTATCTGTTAACTTTTTGATTAAACTATTATGACTCTAAAGGTGGTCTCCCAGACCATTAAATCAATATACATTTTAAGAATTAAGTGTTAACAGTTGATCTTGATTGTATTGTAGATTGTCTTTCTTCTTGTTTCAAATTTTAAGAGATTGATTTAAGTTTTGTGTTTTTAATCTTTCAAATTGAGATCGGAAGTGTTATGAAATCATTTTGTTAGAAATAAATCAAAAATCTTTTGTATTATTGGTAATTCCGGTGGTGATATCTTCAAGATGACCTAAATAACGTTACTCCAAAATACCTCTCGTAAAACGATGTCGTCAAAATATGTGAAAACCCGGTAACAACTGATGCACAAAACGTTGTTCATAAAAAATTAAAAATGAGTGTGGCTTATCCCGTTCCACCTATCCCCGTATAAACACAAAGAATATGCTTTTTTAGATGTCAAAAAATTAATTAATGAAGCAGAAAATTCTGCTGATGAAGTCACCAGGGTCAAAGGTCATCTGCTATCAAGTGCTCGTTGTTGTAGATGAATACAATTGTGTATGGTCTACGGTGCTTTTATCATGACGAATTTTGTTACACCAAGAAAACCACATCATGCCACGCACACCTGAGACAACAATGAGTCAGTTATTGTTGGGGATTTAAGAAGATGGAACGTGTATGTATTAACTTCTGTTTCTTCATTTGGGCTCTATTTTTAGACCTTACTTTTAGTGCTTAGCCAGAGGGAACATGTGGAATACCCCCCCCCCCCTTCCCCATCCCTGTCTAGGAAACAAAAAAGTTAAAGTTAGAAAAATGATTCCTATCATTAAAGCTGAATAACTCTAGACTGTTCTAGATTTACAGCATTTATGAATTATTTTCAGAAGATAGTTAACCCCGATCCACTTAATGCCCGTGTATGCATATACGCTTGTTTTGATCAGATAACCTGAATACTGTAATGCACCTGTTTAGTTCGATCCTGGCACACGAAAACGTACACCTGTCTCTTTGTATTAAGTCACATGATCAAACATGTTTTGACAAAAGAATTGATCAACAATCCTGTTTAAAACTGAAAACAGAAATGCAAAAAAGGAAAAAGCAGTCGGCAAGCGCATATCAAGGATTTTGAAGGGGGGGGGGTGCACATTTGGCTTGGTTTAAATCAAAGATGATCTAATTTTTTTAAATAAGTTAAAAATTGTGCACATATAAACATTACGATCTCACTTCTCAGGGGGCATTCCTTAATGTTACGCGCATTGGCAGTCATTGATAAGACTGGCACACTTCACCTTTATTGTGTCACTGATACGAATAATTTATCCTATCGACTGATGTCAAAGGAATAATTGATATTTCGATTAGCAGTGAATTGAATTATCCTTTACACTTTATCGCTCTTTTTCTTAATTCTAGTGGTCAATTTGTTACCAGATCTTTCCACAAATACAAGAGGAGATAATTGATGACTAGTTCATTGAGCTGCTGCAAAAATTCCTTGCCTGCTGTTAATATGCTACTTTTAAACTGGTATCCGATAAAGATCGTAGATGGTCATGTCACGGATATGTAATACAACAAAATCCAGGCCGCGGCCTTATTTAAACCAGCCATTCTTTCTATATCCCTATTGGAGAATGTCGTGCAGCAGCTAAATGCGGGGGAAAATAGCCAAGATGGCCGTGTTATACAGCCTCTATTTGGGTCTTAATATAACATGTGTTTTTTAACTATCTGCAAGGATCCAGCTAAGATCCAGCTAAGATGATGATTTCACATGACATATGACGCTGAGATAAGAAGTAATATACATGATGAAACTGTAGCCCAAAGATAGCCTAGATGTAACCAAGTGATAAAGCCATATACAGGGTGATCAACAAAGTAACCGTAGTCAGTGGTATGTTTACTCAAAAATATTACAGCTGCAGGTCGTGCGTACTGCTTCGTAAACAGATGCAATATTATGATTTGATCATATGAATTTATTTTTATAAATTTTGAAAAGTTTGATCACAGCAACTAAACAAAATATGTCATCCCCAAAAGGCTATATCATTACACTTCAAGAAGAATACTGAGTCTTTTGATACTTTAGACCCCTCCCCCAACCCTAGTCAGACAAACAAGCAATTTTTGAGACAAAAATGATTACTGTAAAAGTACTTTTTAAGCGAAAAATTTTTTTTCGCGAATGTTCAACAAAATTCATGAGGGATTTTTTTGTGACGGATGCTGAACAGTTTGATTATTATAACTTTACTACTTACAAACTTTCGCGAGGAACTTATTTTCGTGAAGAAGGTATCCACTCGCAAAATTCGCAACAATTAAATCCTCGCGAAAAAAGTACGTTTACAGTTTTTTTTTTACTCCAAATCCAAAGTTGTAAGTGTTTTCATTTATATTTACTTTGTCTGCCTCCTGGGTAGCTAAAAGCATTCAAAATAAGCAGGATATGAAAACAACAGATAAATGGACAAATCAGTGTACTGTACTCCACTTGAAATCTAGTGATATGACACTTTTTTGGTAATGAATTTTGTTTCGTTGCTGTGGACATAATTTATAAAATACTTTGATAGAATTTGTTTTAGGCTTAATTTGGCACCATAAAGTATCTGTGAACTAATTACTATACATGTACCTGTAATATTTCGTGAGATAACATACCACTGTTTACGGTGAATGTTTTTGATCACCCGATATAAAGTGGGGAAAGTTTTAGCTTAGACGGCTTTGCTATGATATAACTTAAGAGCTGAAATTAAACTTAATTGTCATAAAACAGCCAAGTTAAGACATGAGGTAATCGGGAGGGCTAGGCTATGAACCACCTAAGGCCTAGTTGCAATAAAATAAAAAGTCAGTTGATGCTAGATGGCATCTAGGTATAAGCGAAAGGGCGATACCACAGCCCTATTGAGAATAAAACATAGTTTAGGTTGGCGAATAAGTAGCAAAGATGCTCGTAAAACAGTATATATTAAGGCCTAGATATAAATCAGATGTTTTGTAATAGCAGCTTTTGGACAAGAATTAGCCGATAACGCCAAATAATTGGACAGTTGGAGTCGACATTTAAACATACTTGTAAAACCACAGCCCCCACCCTTACTAGTGACGTTAAATTATCAAAATTGACAAACGAAATCCCGCATACAGCCTTGATGTAACTTAATGGTCAAGCAACATATCAGTTCGGTTTACCAGTATCAGAGGCACAGAATACGTGGCATATATTAAGACTACCAAAGCCATGCTTGGCTCTTAATGTTTCAATGTTTTTCAGTTTTGTCAAACTATATAAAAAGAGCCCATTTTGATGCTTCTGGTTTCAGTCTTTCAGCCTCTTGTCCTTACACTAAACACGTGTGTGTTCAATGGGGAATTCTTTAGACAGGGCAGCGAACTGGCTATGGACACCAGAATGAGACCTTCATAAGCTTCCCTATTCATGGGCTATCAAGAAAAACAAATTTTGACATATGTCCTGGTCGCGTTCTAGAGTTTTACGGTAGGTATATTGATGTTCGACAACATATTTGTCTTTCAATACTAATAAGTGTTTCTTCCCAGTTTTGTTGTAATTAGTCTATATATCTAACTGTTCCAAAATATATGCATAACTTTGTTACTGTATTTAGTTGCTGAATGTTTTCTTTAGTAGTTTTTTTTAAATATGGTGTTACTGAACTCAAGGGCTTAATTTTTGTTTCATTTTCTTATTATTTCTAAACGGGATTCTAGTGCAAATGATTTTTATTTTTGAAAGTATTTCCGTGTATCAATCAGGTATTTTAGACGAAATGTATCATAGACATATGCTAATAGCTTGACATTTAAATACAAATTGTGTATTTAACCCCTTAAATTGTGTTGTTCTGCTTAATTTTCGTAGAGAGTATTTCTGCCAGTAGTCATTATTTAAAGGGTTAACAAGGATATAATTGATGCTATGAAACTTTAAAGAAGAAGAAGAATTTTGTTAACACGTCCGATTTATTTGAAAGCCAGACGATTCATTCGATTCCAATTTTTTATTCCGAGGTAACTATTTAAAAATCCAACCTCCTCTTCGCCTCTGGCTTTCAAACAAGTGGGACGTGTTTACAAAATTCTTCTTCTTTAAAGTTTCATAGCATCACCATTGTATCTTTTATACTTTGGAGGGGGAACCATCTCATTCATAAATGTGTGTCTAGATAATAGTTCCCCGAAACTCCCTTGGGCTTGCTATTTACTGGAGTTTGATGTTGTTAAAATGAATTTCCATTAAGTTTGTATATAATTGAAATCGCAGAAAACTATTCATTGCTTCCTCTTTTCAGGTATGAATGCACTGTGAAATACTGTCTACCATTGCCTTGGATGTG
>JAUUEB010417635.1:0-12039 GCA_032362205.1 Clione limacina
TGTGTGTGTGTGTGTGTGTGTGTGTGTGTGTGTGTGTGTGTGTGTGTGTGTGTGTGTGTGTATGTGTGTGTGTGTGTAAGGGTGCTTGTCTGTCTGTCTGTCTGTCTGACTGACTGTCTGTCTGTCTGCTTTCCTATATGCCTGCATGTCTGTCTGAGTGCCTGCCTATTGGCCTGCCTGTCTGCTTTTCTGCCTGCATGTCTACCCGCGCGCCTGTCCGCCAGTCCGCCTGCCCACCTATTCGCCTGTCCGCCTGCCCGCCTGTCCGCCTGTCCGCCTGCCCGCCTGCCCGCCTGCTCGATGCCCTCCTGCCCGCCAAAAGAATAAACACAAAATAATTGACGGAGCCAGGCGCCCTTGGAACCAAAAAATGTGACCCTCTAACAAGTTTGTTAAGCTTATAAATGTATGGAAAGTGGTATCAAACGGCTGTATACCAATACCCACAGTTGTGAAGATGTACCTACACTGTACGCCAGCCATTTTTGAATTATGCTATACTTTGCTTTGCGCTAATACACACATCCCCTTTGAAAACCGTAAATGCGTTCCTGTTTTAAGACAAATGTGACAAAAGGCGAAGCTTGACTAATAAATCTTTTTAAATAAATGACTGATTATTCCAACCACAAGACTACATTAACTCGCTCAAAAACACCCAAGAGAAACTCAGGGTGTCAGAGAAAAGAGAAAACATTTATGTTATTTTTTTTTCTTTTGTCAATATTCATAAATATGCAAATGAGTTCACATATTCTGAAAAGCCATCATATTGCATTTGATCCTTTTTATTAGCTTTATTTATATTTTTAAGATAAACTTAGTTTAGTGAAATCTCAACAGACTACGAAACTTTATTGATTAACTTCATTAAAGGGAAAGATCAAAATTATGTAACAACGGCGGTTCAAAAAACGCAAATAAAATGTCGCTGGCATAATGTGAAAGTGCTAGCCACATGTACGAACTAAACATTCTTGCGTGCTCTTAACGAGAACCCAAGACCCTTGTTGGTAGGAATCTAATTATATATGTAAAATCCTGTGAAGCGCAGTCGAAAAAAACATAACTTCTTTGGTTAATTAAATAAAAATCGTAACACGTTTTATTAAAGCAAACCAAGCAGAACCGTTAATTTTTTAATATACCAATTTCTTTAAGTTATAGATTCTGTGGCTTGAGTTCTTTAGATAAAAAAAATTCATCGAGTATATATTTTTTCATAAGCAATCTAGTCTGCCAAAAGTATAAAATAAGTCATCGATTGAATATATCACTTATTCTGGAATTCCTTTTACTATAGTCGTATAACGAACATATCAATTAATTTATTAATAAATACCAAATCCTGTTTTTAATATATAATTATTCCAAAAGTTATATTTCGCAATAGAAGGTAAAATGGCTATGGTTATGTATTAATTATGATTTGTATCAGTAATCAATGAAGCGGAATGGATTTACCGAGTTTATGTTTCATATATCAGAAGGTGGTGAGTGGTTAGGCCCGGTGGGGGGGATATTTATTTAATAATTATATTATAACACATCCTATTGCAACAATCATACCATTGTATGAGACTGGTACAGTACGCTGAATAGTAATTGAAAATTTGAATTGTATTCATTTAGGAGAGAAGCACGCCATCGAACTTTAGTGGTATCTGAAATACATATCTGTTTTCTTTAGAAGTTTCATAAATTTTTCAGAGTTCTGACTACGCTTGCCATTTATGTTGGTGGTAGGACAAGTAGGTACTCGGATAAAAAGGTACTTATGTATGAGGAGAGAATGTCAAAATTTAGGATTTTAAATATAATATGATTTCAACTTCAATACTTAAAACATAACAAATTATATACACACAATTTCAACTTCAATACTTACAACATAAAAAATTATATACACACAATTTCAACTTCAATACTTACAACATAAAAAATTATATACAAACATTTTCAACTTCAATACTTAAAACATTACAGATTATATACAAACAAATGTAGCTTTTAACTAAGCATAATTCATTGTTAAATACACTAGAGCACCCATTCACAGAACCGAGTTGCTTGAGTACCCAGTTGTCGATAGTACCTAGATGTCCGAGTACCCACTTGTCAAGGAACCATAACGGTTTTTATTTTCGGAATTTCTATGACAACATAAAATGATTTACGGTATTTATAATAACTATCTAACGTGTTCACAGCAATGTGATTCCTTAATGATTCTAATAATTAACTTTCTATATCACCAGCCTAGAGAATGGCCATGTAAACAAGGAATGCAAGATCGGAAAGTGGTCAATGTGACGGATGCCGTACAAGTTCTGTGTGATATGAAACAAGATGGAGGTGGCTGGATTGTGATTCAGGTAAATTATGTAGTTTTACCTTGGTTAATGACTAGATATTCTCCCTTTCCTTTTTTAATTCTTAATTTTGTGTGAATACAAGTGTATTTTGTTATCTAGACTGTATATACGATGCTTAAATCCACAGGATTACTATGATATATAGGATTTGGCATAAGTAGATTTAAGCTTTGAAAATAAATATTGCCAGAGAGAGAGAGAGGGAGATAGAGAGTGGCAGGCTGGCACTGAACCGCGTATAAGCGCTGAACCACGAAGAACACGTATCGGGGCGGGATAAGCTCTCCACAGTGCTCACCGTATATAGTAAAATTTAGAAAATGATAGGACTTCTTGTTTTTGCTGGCCATCGCTGTCCTCTATTTAGTAAAATGTTATAAAACGTAGATTTTTTTTAGATTCTTAGATGTGTATTCTAAACATTAATAAGAGTCTCAAATATATTTTGATAAATTGACTCTTATTGTGGTCATCTTTTAGGTTTCTCGAATATTGCTGTCAACTACTGTGCTGTAGTTAGCGAAATTGTTTCAAGCCTCGCTTTGTTTAGCTTTCTAAGAGTGCATTTTAACCGTATATTGATAAAAGTAAAAAAATAATAATGTAAATTGACTCGTACAGCGTTCATCTTCGTAATCAAGTGTTCAGCACCGTTTTCTTTTGCTAGTTATAGTATCCACTATTTTATTAAGCACAATTTAACTAAGCTTTATTCTTCATAGAGTTTGTTCTGAACATATATTCACATTGTCCATACAAATGACTGCAAATTCAGTCGTTAACCTTAAGTTATAGGACGTAGATTGTTGTCAGAATATTTTTATTGGACAAGTGGTGATCGAGAATGAGTCGTTTGGTAACACAAACCATGGTGTTATTATATTTTGTGTACGTTTTTTTACTTCTTTTATTGCTTGTGTTACAATTTTTTTTCAAATAGAAATATCTATTTAATTGTAGAAACACACTCACAAGTTTTGCTAGATAGAACTCAGCTATTGCCAACGATAGTAGAAAAACTGCTATAAATTACTATATATGGTAAGCACCTAAACAAGAAAGTTTACACAAACTACAAAATGAATTAAATCTTCAAAACTATTTAATAAAACCAATCCAGAATTATTTTTGTAATCCCTTTTCAATAGTGTACCTTTCTATAGATATATAATACGTGGATAATTCAATTATTACGAAAAAAATGAAAAAACGACAAGCACATTTCTGAGTTAATTTGTATTGGCTATTGATAAAACATTTTTGCCTTCTCTAATATCTTATTATATATTCTCTGTTCATAAACATTATCTCTTTATCTTTTCATTTACTACAGGTTTGTAGGTACCGATATTGCGTTTAAGCTTTAATTGTCGATATCATCTGATACATTGTACCTGAATATTGCGTCAACGCCTAGAGTTATGAAAGAACTTTGTAGATATACTGTTTGGATTCTAACTTTCAAGCACACACAAGCGCACTCACTGACAAAACAACACATTTCCCTCTCAGTTATCATATGCCGTTACAGAAGTTGCCAGCGCTTCCCGCCGCGATAGCATAAATTGCTTTTGTGGGACGGTCATGCGTCGGGGGTAAATTTTAAAGAGTAATTTACTCGAGCCTACGCCTCTCTACACTTTCTCTCTCCGGTATTGCTAAAAACTAACATTCGTTTTTCCAAACAATTTTATCTATCTTTTTTAGGATTGGTAACATTTCATCAAACATATTATACAGAATATTCAGTAAAGTGAATAATGGCATGTACTTTTGAAGGCTTATTAACGCCGTAATACCCCAGCACGATGCGCGACATACTGAGCCAAGAACTTCCAGTAAGATGCAAAGGATTGCGTGGCCTAAAAGATCACAAGATCACACATCGGTGGATTGTTGTCCTCGGGGTCTGTTAAAAGATAAGATTGTTTTCTTCGGGATCTGGTGAAAGATAAGATTTGTTTCATGAAAATCACAAACGGTGCCTCAAGTGATATAATTCATCCGTGACAATTTCCATAAGATAACACGATGACAAAAGGCTGTGCACAGTGTTGGCTTGTATACCTACACGACTACAAATATGTGTTGACAGTGAGGGTCGTGCAGTTTAAACAGCCAATATAACTACGACCTCTTGTGTTAAGTCATAGAAATAAAGGTCACCATTCCTAAACCTGACGGGGACATTTTTTTGAAAATCACTTTGTTGGTCTTATCAATATCAGATTTTATAAACTTTATATTTACTTAAACGTAACCCTGTATAACGTAGATTTGTTAGACTATATTACTGTGTGATGATCAAGCGGTTAGGACCAGGACTGAGGAAATAACCCGCCTTTCCGCCAAATGCGGGTAAAATTCGGTCCTGGCGGGTAAAATCCAAAAGCTGTCCGCCAGATTGGCGTGTGAAAAAAATGCCCTCCTCAATATTGAGTCTCGTCCCCCAATGTCACAAGCTGTTGGGATTCATCCCCCCATCGGGTACTAAAATGGCTTTAAAATGCACCATTCAGCTTTCATATTTCTTTTTTTTTCACCTCGCTGCGCTCGGGTTATCAAATAATCCCCTCATTAAAAGTTATTTGCCATACCTATGATGAAAGAATTTACTGTCATAGACTTTGGGTATAAAATCATGCGGATGTTCATCAACTCCAACCCTTATCGAGTACCATAATTGCTTTAAAACGCACCATTTAGCTTCCACTTTTCTAAACTTTTCGCCTTGCTACGTTCGGCTTATTACATAATCTCCCCGAACATAAAGTTATTACTAGACCCCTGATGGACGGATCATATTACCAAAGAAAGTGACCATTTTACGAGTTAATTTACTCTCATACATTTATGCGGAAGTCCATCCCCCTCATCGGGTACCAAAATTGCTCTAAAATGCACCATTTAGATTTGATATTTCAATTTTGTTTCGCCTCGCTACGCTCGCCATGTTACATAATGCACTCAATCAAAGGTCCTTTGCTACACAACTGATGAACGGATCAAATTACCAAACAAAGTGACCACTGAAATTATTTTGTGGTCTGTCCCTCCAAGAAAACTTTGACCAAACCCAAAAAGGATTCCTGGGTACGGGCCTGAGATAAGGACGAACAGAAGAAAAGGTTAAGAAAACAATAAGTAAATTATTCCTCACGTCCTAGATATATTATAGATTGCAACATTGTTGATACGATACATTATATTAACTTTTGACATATGTTTTTGTGTTTTCGTGTTGATAGTTGTTTTTAATATATATTTTATTTTATTTAACTATTTTTAAAGTAGTTTAACGCACAGCGTTACCTTAGTTAGGCGCATAGCCAGGGGGCATTGGGGAAAGCCCCCACCCATTTGAAATCCAAAATGCACCATTTTTTACCAACCTTAAAAGGTGTCGGCCGCTTCGCGCCATTGCTTTAATAATACCCTCTTGAATGCTCTAAATTTGCATCATTTTAAACCAACTTCACAAATTTCGGCCGCTTCACGGCCATTAGTTTGAAAATGTCCAATGTTGTCCCCCCGTTTCAAAATCCTGGCTACGCGCCGGACCTTAGTCGCCGTTTAAGATTCCAGGCGCGTAGTCAGGATCTTGAAATGGGTGGGACGGAGTGGCGACGAAGAGGTACAATGGTCAATATAAAGCTATGTATTTGCAAAGTGTGCTATTGTTTTCTTCGCCTTTAAGGTCATACATTTTATTGCCGGGGGCAACACGTTACTGTTCATGGCTTTGTCCGCGTATGATTAACGACAGGTGATCGATGTCATACCCCAGGGTGCCTTATAATCTCCCAAGGTGGTATTCACTACTGCTTTCTTGATCTCATCAATTGTATAACCTGGGACGCGAGTGCCAACTGACCATTTTATTACGTCGACGATCATGGTTTTTGAAGTTCTTAATAGTATACAAAGAAAATGACGAAAGGGGTCATAATTCCCTTCCTATGACCAATGACCAACACATATCCAAATAACACCTATTGAACACAATCAATCGTGTGAACGGTGGGCCGTGTGAACAAAGATCTCAAGAGTGTAATATTATGTCGACTGGTCAAAATCTTCATCTGGTGCACCATCTCATAATCACACAAATTGACAAAAATGATAGTCCAACAAAAGTCTAAAAAATATGAGATAGTTGAAAAACTAAATTAAAAAATAAAAGAGAATAGCAAAAAATTGAAAAATTAAATTTCCTCAATTAACTGGTGGTGAATTGTCGGGGTGGTGAATTGTCGGGGTGGTGAATTGTCCGGGTGGTGAATTGTCCGATTACCATAGCACGTGCAGTGTAAGATATAGCACCATCCTGTTAAAATCATGCGTTTTTTCTTTCTTCTATTTCAATTTTATGACCTAATTGTAATTTAGTCCAAGACTGTGTCAGTGTTTGCATATAACGTTCGGTATTTCAATAGAACACATCTGGACTGTGCGCATTTTTCTGTCGGTCGTTGTTACTGATAGCGACCACTGTAACTGACATGGTTCTTCACTTTATCGTTTTTATGTTCAACAGAAACATTTATATCAAAGGTTGACGACCACTTTATTAATGTTCTTTTTGTTAGTAAATTCTGTGAATCTCTCCTGTGGATACCAGTATTTTTGCGTATGTATACAAAATTCGGTTTCATATACACAAATGCGATATATTGATTGACATTCCTACCAGAGATGGTGCGTTTAGGGCGATTTGGAAAAAATCGGCGTGCCTTTCTTTGGGTATACTTTTTCTGGTCAGTAGGTAGAACTGCGTGTAACACAATTTACGGTCAATTTTCCGATTAAATAATATGTTGATATCAAAATAGAGAAAAAGGTTGGATAATTTGTGTTTTGATAGTTTCTCAATTATTATAAACTTGATGAGATCAAGTAACCAGTCAAAAAGGAAAATTTGAAACTTCCGTTCGTATAGTTATAACCCAAAACGTTTTATTCATCATCAGCTTGTAACTGTTCCATTCTAAGTGTTTGGTAATAATATAAATTATAGCTTCATTATGTTTGTACTTTTCGTCACTGATACATCTGATGAACCTTTGTATGGCCTACAGGTAAAGATATAGTGTTCGGTTACCTAGAACGCCATAGTATACTTCCTACTGTTTCATATCCAATTGGCTCCGTGTTCTGGCAAACAAAACATGGAAATATAAGGAAAAGAATGAAATAGAAAACCAATTCTTCTTCATCGAACCTTCTGTATTAGGAAGAAAATTACATTATTATCTGTTTCTGATCTCTTTTTGTTTACGGAAGATCAAGAGTTTAAATTTACCAAGCCAGACTTGTTTAACTGAAAGCAATCAAAGACGAATGTAGGTCAATTGGACTTTGATGAAGTCTTAGGATTATGGAGTCCTGTCTGTGGAAGATATGACCTTCAGTTACCGAACTATCCATTCTTTGGGACTGAAAACTCTACAGTACTTCCAGTCGTAATTTTTATTCGGTTATTGCTACATCTTGTGACCTTGGGCAGTTGTGTTTCAGATCCTATTAATGGTCAATGTTGTCCCAAATGAAGAAAAGATAACAATATATACATTTAAACATTATTTTTTATTATATATTCAAAATGCCAGTCTTTTAATGAGTTACTTATACCAGACCACCACTAACGTTCTTCAGATCATATTCCTTCAATAACCTTAAGATAATTGTATTTTTTAAATATCTCAAAATTCAAGAAAAGATAACTTGTGTAAATATATTATATATCAGTGCAAATAAAATTGCCTTTATTTTTGGACTTTTGAAAAAGAGAAAATCAAAACATTACGTAGGATAGCAAGACATTGTTTGGATCCGTAAAAACATTAACTACTGACATGTGCAAACAAGACCCCAGTTATTTTCAAATCCTAGTTAAAATATGTCAAAGGAAAAATTGCTCCCACTTTGAGCATATGCATCATTTCTAATCATCACCTTGAATTCAGAAGACGATGCTATCTGAAAAAAGTTCACGATAAAAATGAATACTATGTCATAGATACTAATAGATCATGTTGTTGATAATTCAATTACTTTCCTGACTGGTCTTTCTAACACTAAAAATAACATCGCATTGTTGCGAGCCTGGTCATTAAATCACTCGCCGGATGTGTCTATGTTGATATCAGACGCGAGTATATTAGAGAATGTTATCATTAAATAAACATATTTATAACTTTGGAATTGAAATGCACTACATTCATTATCACTCAGAAATATTGAAGTAAATGTTAACATGTTTTAAGATATGTAAACAAAAGTAAAATGTATTCAAAAATAATCAAAGTTGACAACAAATTGATCAGAAATATAACACCAGAAGTATTTCAGTAATTTGTACCGACTTCTTTAGTACAGCCATTAAAAAATATACTGCAACTATTCGAGTAGCGAAAAAAAACTACTCGAAACTATTCAAGTAGAGTACTGCAACACTCGACCACAACACCGCACATGAAACAGTGTAATAATGACACTTCCCTCATAAATAAACAGTTAAAAGTAAACTTCTTATATTAATGTTTTATTATCGTTAAAAATTCAAACATACGAGTTTTAAAACGAAAGAAGTCACAGCGCCAAATATGACTTATACTATGAATTATTTACTAGTATATATGTTGATAATGATTGATTGTTATGGGTTTTCTTTCAAATCCAAAACTTCACATAACTCTGCATTGTTGCAAAGATGGCTAATTGATAACCGACTAAGGATTGCAGTCCTTGTTATCGTACTTGTTAAGAGTTATCTACATGTTATTTTGTCGTTTGTTGGAGATCTATTCCACAAACTATTTTTACTCATATATTTCAATTCTCTTTCTTTCGATTATCAACTCTAAGTATTTTTGTCCTGCAGGCTTGGGAAATCTCATTTATTTTAATTCTTACTTCACCTATCACCCTGATATCATGAAAATTACGGAGGGTCGTCTGAAGATGAAATGCATGACTATCGTTTAAGTCGTATATACATTGCCAAGGTATAAAAAACACTTCATCATGTATACGAGTCTTTAACTCACTAAGTTGACTAAAAGCTGATTCAAAAAAGCCAATGGAAGATTAAGAATAACTAACAACTTGGAGGGTAATGATCTGGTAATCTACCGGCCAATTACAAAGGATTTAACGTTTGAGTTGGAGCTAACGTAGTCGGCCTAAATAAAGATCCAAGCCCCATGATCTTTTATTGGTATTTGGTAGGATACAAATGAATACAGCTTGACCTACTTTTAGGAAATTAAGTCGAAATGAAGAAAATTGTGGTTCTTATTACAAAGTGATAACACAGAAAAAACTAAATCGAAAGATTACAAGACACTTTGAGGTCAGTGATTCTGTCATTAGATAGTAACGTTGTATACGTCATTTTAACGATAAGCAAGCAGGATTGCTTGAAACGGGCAGTTATTTCGAATACCGGAATAGTTTGACTAATCTTTACGCACTTGTCTTCTCTGATTATATTCAAAAACCGAATTCAGTGTTAATAAGACCAAGGTCAGATAATTTGTACGATTGGGATATATTTAAATAACATATTTTTTGGAATAAAAGTTCAACATGACAAATCAATGTTATGTATTGCTGTTATATGGAATATTTCTGCTCAATGCACTTTACAATTATTACCCCGACAGAAAGGACAGAGACTCACATGTACATTCAGAGTATTACAAGGAATCAATCGATCAACCTTAGTATACCTACAAAGACATAAGCTACAACGGAGACATACATGTACATAAAACGTGTACAATGACTTAGCCTGTTAGGCGCCCGCCGTAGTAAATTCTACAAGTCAGTTAAAACTGCTGGGTGAACACGTGGAACACGATAGCAAAATTGTCACCATGAAAATTGTATCCTATTATGGCGGTCGAACCCACAACGCTTTAATACGGCCGTGTCTTCAGTCCGACGCCTTAACCACTGGGTTATCTGCTCAACAATCATGACCGTAGAATTAATATCTTATTTGGAATATTCTCTAAGATAGTTTGTGATTATTGTCTTTCAAATATTAAGGGAAAATAGCACAAAAGAGTTTTTATAAACTTGTTTTGTCAATTTTTTTGCCTTGTGTTATTAGGAAGACAAATTTCAAAGACATGGACTAATTAAAATAGATCTCTGTATATCATTATTCTTACCATAAAACCAAACGTTTCTTCACTCCGAAATCAAAATAGTATGAAGAGAGAAATGGGATTAATCCTACACATTTCATCTATGTCTTATTTTGTCGTTGATAATACATACCCCTAGGGACAAGTAACTATCCGATATGACTTCATGCAACCTTTTTTTCGGCCAGCAGTCTTATAATATAGTATTTTCTAAAACCGGTAAGACGTCATCTTCGCCATCATCGTCATCGTTGTCATCGTCGCCATCGTTGCGGGAAAGGGAACGCATCCACAATATTTAAATAAAGATTGCAAAGTTATCGCAACATCTGTCTTCTTGTTTTCATAAGTTCACTGTATCTTACTAAGAAGTGTTGGAGTTTCGGGTCGATTGATTTAAAACTGTGTCTGAAATCCCATTGCATACAAATAAATAAATGCGTTTAAAACCAAACTTACAACTGCAAAAACTAAAATCATAAATATAATCAATTCAAGATAGGTACATATAATTTGAGTACACACCAATCATATTCAAATGGACCGTGTGTGTTTTTTAGTGTAAACATAATTTTACCCCTTTTTCTCTATACCCTTTTTAAATAACTCTTTCAATCTTCTTGCTTGGATGTTATTTCTTATATATGAGTTAATCATATAACAGAAGAAGAAGAAGAAATAAATAAATAAATAAACACACAGACAAACACAGCCACATAATTTCAATTGTATTAAGTAGATTATTTTAAAATACCCATTATGTTTATTTTAACACTTCCTTGTTTTCTTGTTTACATTTATTTTAGAGGATGTAATCGTTGACTGGTCATACCACTGTATTTAAATGCAAACAAAATTAGTTTGAATCTACGATGTATGACAAGCAATGTGTTTACCACTCATGCAAATATATGTGTTACGTGGATGAGCCCAAGATATTGTAGTTTTGACAGATAAAACACTTAATGCTTTATGAGATGTACTTTGAACACATATTATGTATTTTAGTTGTACATAACTTTGGTATTTAAAATCGAAGGACATTTACCGACAAATCCCACAACTTAGTAACATTCAAGAACATAATGGGCTTCCTTAACTATGTGTTGTATAGCAGTAACGATTATAGATATATTTTCTAAAATCACATGGTTAATGTCACTTTTTTGGAATTATAAGCAAATGTGTTTAAGCATGAATATAATAAACAATCACTTTTTAAACAATAAATAGTTTAATGTGTTAGCGTGAATAGCAGTCAGTTATGTATAAGGAGTTAACTAGCTAAAGTCTACTTTGACCGAATTTATTGCCGACAAAAGAAATAAAACATTGTGTCTATATTTCTTCAAAGTGACACTGGAATATAAACACCTGACCTTTCGTTCAAAAAGCTGGCGCATTCACATATTCAAAATAAGTGTGGCTCCTCAAAAGGTCACAAATACTAATAATTACATCATATATGTCAATTAACCTTAACTATCTATATGCTACATTATGTCACA
>JAUUEB010417746.1:0-12038 GCA_032362205.1 Clione limacina
TTGAGACAAGTCAAGCGGGCCCTACCCTCTGTAGAGGATTAATCCCGGCCCGTACAAATAAACATTGATATGATGATATGATGATGATACTTGCTTTTATATGTTTCAGCTTTTCTTTATCCATCTTTACTTCATTCCTTCCTAACCTCATTTCATCCCTTTCTGCCTCTTTATTCTTCCTTATTTATTTCCTACTGCTTCTCTTCTTTTTTATTTTGTTTCTCCTAAAATACCTTGATTTTTGTTTTTACAAAATATTGTGAGGATACATCTTTTTAGAGTAAAAAGCTTGTTTTATAATATTTTAATGATATTTCTGTATTCAAAATGTAGAACATGTTTAATTGACTCAATTCTCTCTCACACATACTGAAACACTGTATATATGGGTGAACATGAAAAACGATTATTTAAGTTCAGACATGCCAAATATAACAAGATCAGATTTTATTATTACATCAAATTGATCTTTTATTAGACTGTTACGCCTGACTCAGATTTAAATTCACTGACAACTGTTTGCTACATTTTACAACTTTGTCTAAGAGATAGGAAAACTCTGTTCTGACCTGGGGCGTTCTTTATAAAAATATGAACAGTCCGCCTGTCGACTATCGAAAGGGAATCAGGTTAATATTCCTGAACCTGGACACGGAGATTGGTTCTCAGGAACCATGTGCGGGCACCACTACACGATATCTTCTAAGATTCCTCTAAAATTACATGCAATTTGAAACTACTGTACTTCGACACCTGAATCATTGTTGCACTTTGAGGTCAAATTTTCACTATTCCTTGATGTTACACTTTTGGAGGCTGGCATGTCTGCATTAATTAAAAACAACTTTGTATACAAAGCCTGACAGGGACCTGTAAGTGTTCAAGCAATTACCTGAATTAATTTTTTTTAAAGAATATTTTCCTCTATAAAGCTCCTTGAGTTCTTTTACAAATATATTGATGGTTAATGTTTTAACTTTCTTATAATATTTTTTTCTTTTTTGACTTATTTAAATTCAGGTAATTTTACTGAATTTTAATAAACTTCAGGTAAAAAGAAAAACTTCATGCAAAAAGAAAATCTTCAGGCAATTTTGTGTAAGTCCACTTACAGATTTACTTACACTGCTGCCTTATTTTAGGTAATGAAGAGCCATTCACGATGATTAGGTTTACCAAGTTCAGTATGGGATGAATTTTATTAGAATAACCCAAAGTATATTTTCTCTTCCCTTTATAAAATGCAAGCTGTAGAAATAAACTACTATCAGTCTTTTAAATCCTGGCTGTTGCTTCCACAACCTTTTTTACATATTTAACAAAAGTTTGAATTTAAAAGTAAATCATAGTATCTAGCAACCATGATGTTACTACTATGAAAATAGTATGTGTTAAAACTTAATAAAACGTAATATCCATTGTTGCTTTGCAGATCAGTGGCAGATAAGTCTGTGGACACAGGGTCTCACAAGGAGTCTGAGAGTTTAGAGA
Organism: Clione limacina; assembly: GCA_032362205.1. Taxonomy (NCBI): domain Eukaryota; kingdom Metazoa; phylum Mollusca; class Gastropoda; order Pteropoda; family Clionidae; genus Clione; species Clione limacina. Next base: position 1,492 of record JAUUEB010417746.1, read on the forward strand.
AGAAGTCTGGTCCAAGCCCAGAGATTGATGAGGCTCTACTACGCTCAAGACGCAGCTCTAAAGAGAATGACAGAAGGCGTACATCTCTCACTTCAGGTAAGAAAAAAGAAAATTTCAAAAATGTCTATCTGATAATAATTACCAGTTTGTCTGGTACAGTTGTGATGCCGGTCGTTAATAACTTAAAAAATAGGCTTTGATAAGTCAAATAGACATAATTCTATATGGTAAGACAATATGTAATTTATGAGCAAACTATATCTTAGAGTTGCCGGATCATCGGGCTCTGAATATGCAGACTTGTCGTTCACATCTTGTTTTGTTAGTTATACAGAGAAATATTGTAGCTTTCAGGTGAGTTTGCGCATAGAATATATCTATACTCGCGGTACGCCGTTAGAGGCTCTCTAGGTCGATTAGTACAACCTTTCTGGAACCTTTTGAAATATATAGGTAGACAATATATGAAGAAAATGTTTATAATGATCCCTGAAATTTTATAGACTTTTTCCTTATGTTTCAGTAAGAAGTAATAGAGTCAAGATCATATGCTAAAAACAACTATCAACACCGACTGCTTTATCCTCATGGTAATAAATTTATCCTGCACAAATCTTGTGTAAATCACATCTATGCACCTTAATATGCACAAAATTTAAAAAAAAATTGAAATTTGGTGTTTCATAGAAGTTTGACTGTTTCACCAGTTGATGACACAAACAAGTTAAATCTGCACTTTACTTTGAGTTACTCTTGTCGTTCATCGGTATCGTATGAAGCACAGTAATGACAGACTCATAATCTCTCCTCTTCTTTCATTCACTGTACAGACATAGTGTATTCACACTGATTGTCTATTTAAGGAGTTGATTATGCAACCCTCTTTATATGCCGCCAAATTATTTCTATTTCCTTGCAAGAGTAAAAATGTCTTACTACAGGACATCCATTTTAAATCAGAGTATAATTTGAAATGAAACTGTAATCATAAGGAAATATTGTATGATAGTGATCAAATATTATGTTTTTAATATTGAAGAGTTGTATTGATATTATCATAAATCTAATAAAATTGAGTAAGAGTATATATATATAACATGTTTCTGTGTACTGAAGAAGGATATATATCCGAAACTGTTTGACATTTGTATAGTGGATTTTTGTCTGTGTATTTCCCATGTGGGTTGCTACCCTTTTTTCTTTCTTCTTTCTTTTTTTTTGTAAATAAATGTTAGAATTTGTTCATTGGTGGTTTTAAGACTTGTTCGTTCATTCTTAAGATTATATTTTTTATTGGCTATTCTTTCGTTCTGCTAATGCCTTTCACTGATTAATCAGAAAATTGAGCAGTCTTGTTAAGTGTGTACAATTAAGCAATTTGTGTTTTTGCACATTTTTGTTAACTACACATTGTTGATATGACCTTTGCTACTGGTTTGAGGATTATGATGACTTGGCTCAAATTGTTTGTTTTTGTACACTAATTGTGGTCTCTCTCTTAGATATTGGACATTATTATTAATTAATTTGAATATGAAAAGTGAAAACATACAAACCAAACACTACAAACAAAGGATTCCAAATTGAAATTAACAATGAAAACAAATCAAGATATTTTGCCACCTATTAAGGATTTATTCCTTGTAAAACAATGTCGTTATGATTTTTCATTCTTCTTAAATGTTGGGGCAATCATCTTTTAGAATGATAATTTTTTATTTCTTTTCACTTTAAAAACATTTAATTTCACAAATAAAGTTGATAATATTTTTGAACGAAAAAGGTGAGAGTGCATTTTTATTATTGCATAGATTTATCTTTAGGAAACGCATAGAAACTGTGTATAATTTTGCCTTTTTTTCAGCAGTGCTCAAATTTTATTCTTATGTATACTTTTTATAGCTTGCAACACATTTCAGTGTTTAGCAAAGTGACAAGTTTACAGACATAAATAAGTTTGACATCAAACAAAACGGCAGATATTCATCTTGTATAAGCAAACAACTTTTTATTGTCTCTTAATGACTACAGGTAGAAACATTTTCTTTTTGATACATCTGAAAGGATATGCCATGTACATAATTAAGTATGGATTTTTTTCCTTCTTTAATATAGTTTTGAATCTACATAATATTTTTTCAAATTTTAATCAGAACATTCCAGAATGCATTGTGTTGTTTCATACTTTTTTGTAAACAGTAGTTGATATTCATTGTAGTTCCTTTGTGTTCTAGTTGTTGATAGTGACCTCATAATTTCTATGTTTTTGTTATAATTTTTATTTTATGCATTTGTTTAGGAGATCCAAAGAGAAAATCTGAGGAACAACGCCCTGAAGGATCTAAAAAGACCAAGAAGAAAGTAGCTGATGGTACAAAAACACCTCCATTGTCAGAAACTAAACAACAAACCTCTGAGGCACCTAATATATTAGGGAGCAGGGATAGCAGTCCAAAACGAAGCAGGCAAATCCCACCCATAGTCAGGGCCGAGTTTGTTGAATAAGCTTTAAAACTTAGTTTTTTTTCATATCAAGTATCATTATTAATGATGATTTCTGTGGTTTAAGCTTTATTTTTCAATGACATGAACGATTCATATCTTAAGACTGGATTAATCTTAATGTAAATATCCTAGCACTTTTTGTACTCTACAAAATTAAGTCAATTTATTCAATTATTAAAAATAACATGTTGATGTATTTTTTCTATGAAATATTTAGAATTTCAGATATAATTTATCAAGCAATACTGTGATATATTGTTTTCATTAGTAGACATAGTACACATATCTTTGAATGGTTGTTTTGGTTACTCATTATATATCTGTGATATTTATGTCCGTCCATGAAAGCTTTTTATAATTGTTATTAGTCACTTTCATATTGATAGAAATATAATATTTGGCTTTTAGCCATCTATCAATTCTTATTGTGTCTGTATTTGTGTCAAGAATATTTTATGCTGTCTTTGAATCATAGTCTAAACACAATCTTTAACACTTTAGTGCACATGAGCAATATCTAAACCATGTCAATGTTTATGTCAGAATATTTATTCTTAGAAGAATGAGAGGGATTAAAAGGTCACTACTTAAGTGGAAACAACTCTAAAAATGTAGGTAAAGAAAAATTATCATTCTAAATCTTTTTATCTGATATCCTTCTATAAGCGTACACATGTTTTTGTAAGCAAATTAGAAATAAATCTTGTTGTTTGGTTTCTAAAATCTGGTTACCTTTTGTGACATGTACAAGGAATAATATTTAATTGAAAATTAGAACTTTGATAAGGAGAAGCTCTCTGAAACTGGTCATTGTAAGTCAATTATATATTATTTGCCCAAATGTGTCACAAAATGTAACCAAGTTGTAGATACCAAATAACAAAAGTCATCTTATATTGTCAGTAAGTTTTGCTTAACTCGCATCAAGAAGACATTTTTTTCTAATTAGTTTTATTGTTCTTATTATATTATATCTGTGAGACTGATAACATTGTGTGTTTGCAGACAACTTTGATATAAGATAATCAAGTCAATAACATTTAATGAAAACCATTTGATTCATATAAAAGTCTGCTCATGTTTGAGCACATATTGAGTAGAAGGAAAATGTCCATGAAATAGAGTTTTATTTCATTTGCGACTTGATTAGTCAAGCTGCTAATCATTAATTAATTTTTTGATAAATGTTAATGATTGCAAAGAGCTGAACATGTCTTAATTTAAGAATAATTTCAATACAATTGACATTTCAAATACACAGGCATGCCAATACTTTGTAAACTCAGCAATGTTTTCAACAAAAAATTCTTTGTTTTGCTCTCTTTTAATAGCCATCTACTGCACCTCATACTTTCTTTTTCTATAATCAAATTGCTTGAAAGTGTAATTTTTTGCAAAGTATGTGAAAATGCAATAAGAGGTGCATAATGGTTGCACAAAAATTCAACTGAACTTAAGTTACTGATGATACTGGATAATTTGTTTATTTAAAAGCCAAGACTTCAGGCTTTCATTAGATAAAACATAAGTGATTAGAGCATGGTTCCTTTGAAATAATAAGAAAACAAATATCTTGATCATTCCTTGAATATTCCTAACTCTTATTATTTGAGAATGGCAATTGTCTTATCATGTTTACTTTTTTTATATACATCTTATCACAATGACCATATAAATTGATCCATGGGATTTGAGAAACCTAATTCATGTGCTCTAAATATGTGTGCAGATAATTTTAGCCAATATGTTGCTGATTTTTTCCCCCTACAATTCCTGCTGATTTTACTGGAAGCTTTTATTTTTGTATCAAATGGTTTATCACATTGGTATTATATTTTTGTTCTTCTTGTCTGATATTTTTGAAGAACAAAAAGTCTGAGATCTGAGAAATGTATTTTGTTTCAAAAGAGTTTTCTCTTTGATGTCTTTTATATTTAGTAAAGAGCTTTAAGCGCAGTTTTACATTATCAAAGTATTTTGTTTCAAATTGAATATATAATTTGACCATATGTTTAACGTTACTGTATTTCGTTGTTTTATTTGTAACCTGTTTGTTTTATCAATGTATATAAAGACAACAGAGAGGATAATATCATTTTTGACACTGAGCAATGAAATAGTATGACTATGTTTGTTAAAATGTCTACAACAGTAGCATAGCATGTACAAACAAATTGTTTGCCCAAAACAGTTTGTTTTGTAAACTATGATTCAGTGCTACTAATTATTGATTATCATATAACTCTATTGTGAGATAAGGGTTGTACTTTTTAACATACAAATATTAGTTTTTGTAATCTGTGTTTCATTTGTGCTGAAAAAAGAATATAGAAAAGGTATAAGTTTTAACTGCAAAACTCCTCACAATTTGTGTCCAAGAACAATAAGTTATTGAAATAATTAGATACAAATACTTGTTGGTTATGAACAAATAACAAGTTGGTTACTGTATACATTAAATGCTCTAAAAATAATATTATATAAAAAATAAAGATATAAATGCTTCAGTCATTCTTTGTGGTATATTACTCAGAGATAAACATAAATATGTAATGTATACAGTGAACTTAAGAAAATGCTAGAACAAATATATTGTCAACAGCTGTTTTATTACAATACAATGAGCTACTGAAGATCATAAGACGTTTGTATGATTTTGTTTGTTTTGTCTTTGTTATTTTTAACCTTTGATATAAAATTTAAATTCAAAATTCATTGTCATTCTATTATCTTATTGTTTATTTTTGCTGTTCTGAAAGGGTAATGATGAATATTTTTAAAATGTGCTGTGTTTTATAATTGATACATGAAATTGTAGTTTTCATTTAGCTATTAAATTCATAATGATAAATATAAAGAATAAACCTAGATGATATGCATGACAAACTGCCTTTTTGACAATTTTATTATGATTATTATATAGCATGTTACTTTTCATAATTATCATCAGTTTATAGTCCGATGTTTCAATTCATTAGATTCAACTATTATAAAAGGATATATTATCATCTATGCTGAGACCAAACTTTCAAAGTAATCCTTTTTATGGGCAAATTATTATTGACAAAAATGTTCCATGTTTTCAGTGATCAACCTTGTGTAGACCAGCATTAACAACCTTTAGACTGCAGTAATAAGCCCATCATTCTAAATGGCAGAACCCTTTAGACATCTTTGTGGTATCTTGTAATAATAATAATACATGGCATTTATATAGCGCATTTCCTCGCCTTGCAGGCTTTACATGAAATTATTACCCCGACAGGCCCAACGAAGACTCACTTGCACACATTCAGAATACACCATGGATCAGCCGATTAAGCGATTCACTCTGGTAATCTTACATAGACATTCACTGCCTATTGGCGGGTACCCAATACTGCTGGGTGGACAGGAGGGAAAATCCGAGAGAGTCCACAGCGCGATTTGAACCTGGACCTTCCGCATGGTAAGCGAGTGCACTGACCACTACGCTACACGCGCCCACAATAATAGCTGATGATATACATAGACTCTATCACAATACAGTAACAATGGTCTACTGGTTTTACCAAGTTCCCACAAAAGCAGTCCCTCTTCTGCAACAAGGAGGTGCCAATTGGCTGTAAAACTTATCCTAGATATGTTTCAACAAAGGCACATATAGAGATGGTCTGAAGGCTGCTGACTGCACAAGGTTAACCCCAGAAAAATGGAACCAGCTGATCTCTGAGGAATGTTGGTTAAACGTCTTTGCAAAGATTTTCCCTATACTGAGATTATCGAAGATCTGCCATTGCAAAGCAAAGTCAAACTTGTGGTTTACCATTGAAACTGGGACTCTAAACCCCAGCATTAAGCATGTTCCCATGGTAGCAAAACTTGTCCAAAATCTACAGACTGCTGCAAGCAAGCTTCAGTTTGTTTGCAATGTTCTTACAATTCTGACCTGTTATTTATTAAAGTTCAAGATTGTCACATATAAAAGTAAGGGGACCTTGCATATGTAACAAGAGAAATAACTCTTTATTCTATTGACATTTACTTAATATTTGTATTCATATTTCTTTAAAATATAAAAAATAAACATATGCTCAGGTTCAATCTAATCAGTTGGGGGCAATTAGAGGTAAGAAATGTAATTAAGATAATGTATAAAATGTTTATGAAGAGGACTTAATCTGAAACAAAGGAAAGTGAATCTAACAGTTTTTGTGTTTGGAGGTGGACACATTTTTATTCAATTCTATTCAAACATTTGTCTCAACTTTCAAATGATGATGAGTGAATTGATCCTGGATGTTTGACTGATGACAACAGTTATCGTCATGGTGATCCCTCTTGATGTACCTTGTACTACATAATGTCAGAAGGGATGTCTTCTCAAGACGTTACTCTTAGTGGACTTTCCATATACTTAGCTCCCTTGAGCATAGTCACAGCATTGACAAGTTTGTCATTCACTGAAATACAAGATATATGAATTAAGCATAACCTTAGATATGTTCTAAACAGAAATATCCAAACAGATAACAAAACATGCTTAATGTATGTCTTCTTAATGTTTGATGAAAATTATTTGTTTAGAAGATATGAAGAAGGCCATCTAGACTGAATTTCAGATGTCTAAGTTAAATTGGTTGGCCTAAGTGAGTTCAGCTAAAAAAAAACATTGTTCTGAAAAGGTCAAACAGGTTTTAGAGGATGTTTCTGTCTACAATTATTTATACCCATGAAATTCAGATTTCTAAGTTGTGTTAGGCAAAAAAATAAATGGGAATAAAAAGATTTAAAAACACATAAAACATGGGACATAACTCTTTTTAAAAAATTAAAAAAAGGACTTTAAGTAGATTTGTAAAAGAGATTTCACACCAAATTTCAGATTCATTGCTTAATAAATTCGGGGCCTGTGAGTCTCAAACACGAACAAGTGACAAATCGAGAAATCCTTGGGTGAGGCTCAAGTTGATTCCATTCTCTAATTCTTTTTGTAAAAAAAGAGTCATTAAAATTATCAGTCTTGGCATGTGGCACAATCAAAAATTGGCAAGCGTTGGGTAGGTTAAATTGTTATCGAAAAAATATTTCAAGATTCTAAGTCTAATTGGTAGACTCAAAAGAGCAAGTGTTTGAAAAATCACTTTGAAATCTGGTCTAAGTAAAATATTAAGTTGAATTACTTTTTTGACTGTTATATGAACAATCCTTATTTTTTGTTTCTTACGTGACTGAGCATGAATGTATGTCTATCAAGTTCTTGTATATAATATGCCTTGCACTGTTTCTCGATTACACTTTTGCATAACACCAACACCCCACTACAGTTACAAGTGTCGTCAACTCATGGCTTAACGTTACACTTCAATGAAGACGTCCTCAAAGAATCAGCTCAAGTTTTGTATAAACAGGTTCATGACCATCATTTATTATGTGTCCAAAGATGTAAGGCTTAGAGGTCCAGTCTGGTCCAGGGCCTGAAAAATAGTCTCTTAGTAAGTTGATCAACTCTCTGGCAGACCTGGCCAGGAAGTTTATGATTCTGCACTCTTTTCAGTTGTTGGTAGTGTGTTCTTTTGTGTGCAGATTTAAACAGATGGGATCAGATCTTTGCTTTTGACTGACACAAGCTTTTTAATAATTGTGAAAAGCATTGCGAGTCTGTCTTTTTGTTGTCTTTGAGTGAATAGGGGCTTCTGTAACAATTGAATCATCTCCACTACACTGCTTGTGTTTTGATGACAGGTCAGGTCAGGGTGAAATAGACGGTCGGTCTCTGCACTTTTTACTTTACTACATATATCAAGAATATTGGTGCATATTCCATAAAGGGCCATACCAGTATCTGGTAGGTTTGTTTCTTGGTAGTTTTGAGCTTTTTTCAGGTTTCTTCATATGAATTCTAGGGTTGCATTAACTTTCTTTGCAACAGTTTAATGAATCCAGTTTCTATTATCTTGAATTGTAACCCCTTATTATCTTGTGGTCGGGACTTGTACAAGAACTTGGCTGTGTAGACTGAAGTTAGTTGTTCTTCTGATAGAACAACTTTTTTGTCAAATCCCCGCCTTTAATTTGACATTTACTGTGTAATTGCTAAATGATTTGTTTATTGAAAGGTTAAACATGAATACTTACCTCCTACTGGACAGCAGACACAATAAGCACCAAACTTCTTAGCATTCGAATAAGGGAAGGGACATTTTGCCATACAGTTGATTGGAGAGGCGGGAAATGCCATGTCTATATCCAGCAACTCTGGTAGAAAACGACATCCCATGTCACGTGATGCCCGGGTTTTCATTACATTATTCATGTGGGTTCTTAGGAGTTGTCCGGCTAGGAAGAGAAATATGATAGAGTAAGTTCTTTGTTTGAGTGATTATGGTACAGCCTTCTGGGAATAGAAGCATGCTACCAAAACATTATACAGTAGACTCCGGTTTTTATGACAGGTCTGGATGATTTATTGTTATTTCGGAATTTCGCTATATCCGAAAACAGCGATTTTTAAAGGTTCTGTCAACTCTCTAGACATGGGACAATACCATGTAACCATTTTACAACGCATTATTAAGTTGTTATGTCCCTTGTAAAATGGGATCAATCCACTCGCAGATAGTGATCTCACCACACCCCAACGCGCCCCTCTTTCTTAGATGTTTTGTTTTTGAGAGGTGTTTCTTTTAATTTCGAGCTGTCTAGACGACGATAATGTGTGCTGTATGCTTACTGATATTTGTTTTCGGAATTTGTCGGTCGAACTTGAATACTAATTATTTCGTTATTTTCAGAATCCTTAGAACTTTATTTCGTTATTCTTGATTCAAATAAGTAATAATATATAAGGAAAAAACGGGACTTTTTGTTTTGTTCGCTATTTCCGAGATTTCGCTAAAACGGACTTCGTTATTGTCGGAGTCTACTGTAAATGCTATGTTTTTCTTCGATGAACACAACATTATCCTTATATTTCATCTCGATATTCAGATAAGGATACTATGTAACCACATTCAAAACTAAGCTTGTAAACAAAATTTGTGTCATTAGTTGTCGAAACATTGCAAACAATCTAAAAGCTATTTGAGATGAAGAGAGGTTTCTTTTTAATGAATTTTACATGAAGTAATGAAGATGTAAAATAACATCATTGAAAGTACGGTAGTTCTATTATCGAAAGTTTGTATTTTGCCAATAACATAATCTGTTGATAACTAAATAATTACAATTAAAATACTGGTTAATTTGCGCTGTTTGCTATCGTAGTTACCTCCACTTTTAGACTTTCCCTTGTCCGCTGCTGTCAACATATCTAAAAGTCCAACCACTTTTGTCGATGATGGTGACGACGAAGACGAAGATGGTTGTGCTGATGATGATGAAGGTGAAGCTAACTGAGCTTGCGATGAACCAAAAAGAAGAGCGTCAAAGATGGTTTGTGCGGCATTAGACGAGGATGGGTCAGAACCAGATGTTGCTGATGCGGAGCCCAATATAGCTGCTAGGGAGTCTTTAGATGCTGCTGCCGAGGTAGTTTGTGATGATGACGAAGACGATGATGATGAACTAGAAGAAGGGAAGAAGGACGTGAACTGTGGGAAAAGTGTAGCAAGCTCTTGCTCAAAGGTCTGCTGTGGGGCTGATGTTGTTTGTTGTGATGCTGTAGGGGGAGGAACTGTGGCTGATAATGAAGATGTTGCAGATCCTTGATCTGTCTTTGAAGCAGTTGAAGCCGTGTTGGTAGACCCTGGTGCTGTGTTACTCATTGCTTGATTGAATTGTTGAAGAAGCTGGGCTAAATCAAGTTGTGAGTTTGATGCTGCAGGGGGAGTAGTCGTGGTCTTTGTGGGTGCTGTATTACTCATTGCTTGGCTGTATTGTTGAATAAGCTTGGCTAAATCCAGTTGTGAGTTTGATGCTGCAGGGGGAGTAGGCGTGGTCTTTGTAGGTGCTGTGTTACTCATTGCTTGGCTGTATTGTTGAAGCAGCTTGGCTAAATCCAGTTGTGAGTTTGATGCTGCAGGGGGAGTAGGCGTGGTCTTTGTAGGTGCTGTGTTACTCAT
>JAUUEB010417857.1:0-12036 GCA_032362205.1 Clione limacina
GATTTGATGTAAATGATAGCTTTATGAAATACTTACAGTCAACATGAATTAGTTATATACATGTTCAGATTTTTAGCTAAGACGATTTTTTATATTCATCAAACTTTTTTTATTTTCATTTCTCACATACGACATTATGACAAAAATCAATATCATAAAGCATCAATTTGTGAAATACATTTGTTTAAATTTTGATCATTGTCAAAATATTGACGTATCAACAAACAGACACATTTATAAGCAAACAAAATATAAACAGGAGATAAAATAATTCAAAAAAAACCCAGATCAAGCAGACAGAAATACGAAACAATATCACCGTCAGAGTGTTTAATCCTTTAACAACAAGAAAAGAAAAGAAACCAATTAAAACATATACAGATACATACAGATTAACATCTATATCATGAATTGAATATTCCTAATTTGAGAGTTTCAATTACTTAAACCTATTAACATAAGGGAGCCAGGTAGTTCTGAATTTGAGTGCTTTTCATTTTTACAGCTTCTAACCGAGTATCTGTAACGTATGATATGTTCAAAGCTGTCTAATGCTGGCAGGACCTTCCTAACCTTACATTCAAACATAAAGGGTTTATCTAGAAGTATAATTTTGTACAAATATCGTCAGTCCTGATTGAATAAAGAACAAATAGCTCTCTAGTGAAATCAAATCCATTTGTATGCATACATTTAATCTCAAAGTAAATTTTATGAAGCGATCAAATTTCTTTTGTTATATGTCAATCCCAGAATAGGTGTGCAACATTACTACAACAATTAAATAAGTCAGACTGTTTGGGTCTAAACTTTGAGAACTATCTATTTGTCGTAACACAATAATTGTGAAGGATTCTTAACTGTCACCATTTCAGTCTTGTATCAGATCTAGTATTTATAAAGATTTTGAAAAGCTGTTTCCATTGTTTTAGAGTGTCAAATGTTTACTGACTTTTTTAAATACATGTTGGAGCAGAGTCTGTTTGATTTAAATAGCTGCATAGCCTTCAATGGTTTTTATTACGCTTGTGTTATAGAGGCTTTTTTACATTTACATATGATAGTGTTTGTTCATATTTTTAATGGCTGTCACAGTTGAGTTTAAAAAGATAAAGCGTATTTCAGGATTCTGAAACTTTTCTTCAAAATTATTATAACTTAAATTGACATTCTTCTTCAACAGGTTGATGATAAAAAGGTTATTGTCCGTTAACATTTTGTTATTGATTGTAATATTCATAGTAATAGTTTTTAGAGTATAGTAGTAGTTTTTAGAGTGTCAAATGTTTTCTGCCATTTTTTGTATTTCTATTGGAGTAGAGTCTGCTTGATTTAATATGTTATTAAAAGCTTTTAACAATTTTTATTACGCTGCGTTATAGAGGCTGAATATCAGTTAGTTTATATTTTATTACAATATTTACACATAATGGTGTTTTTTTTTTATATGTATAATGGCTGGAACAGCTGAGTTGAAAAAGATAAAGCTTATTTTTGGGTTTTGAAAATTTTCTCATTAGAACTCATACAATTTCAATTATTTTTCAGGAGACAGATGAAAAGGTTATCATCCGTAAACATTTTGTTTTTTATTATTTTGTTATTAATTTTAATATTTTTATTAATTGAAAGGGTAACTGCCATAACTCCGTTATCTGTAATTATGTATGCATCTGCAAAGTCTTTGAATGATAGCAGAATATGTTTCAAAAATAAGTGTTAGGTGTTTTAACTATGTTTCTCTTGTCCAAAACAAGTTAAGTCATAAACATTTTGACCGATGTGTCCTGATAACTTTCCTAAACCATTTCGTTTTTAAAGATGAGTCAAATAGTTTAATTTCAGGCATATTAAGTCTTCCATCATAGGGTTTGCCTCGATATTTGACTTTTTATATAGCCTGGTTAATCATTCCATATGAACTTATGAAGCATATTTTTAATTTGTGAAAAAAGTGTCTAAGATGGTGTAGGCAGTGCTTGTAAAATATGGAGTATCTTTGAAAGGATATGGCATTTAAATACTGTTACTTTGCCAAAGGAGGTCAAATCTCTTTCACTTAAATTATCTTTGTTATTTCTTGCTAGTTAATTTGTTGTGTACATTGTTGTCTGTAACATCAATTAGGTTTATGTTTGTACAAATTCCTGGATTACATTCAAAATTTTAATCTTTTAAGTATTCGGTTCGGGTGATATATTGCCAATCTCTTAGATAGTGTGTACACAATATTCGAAAGTTTCATTTCAGCCGTCTAAATATAAGTATGTGTCATCCACACGATAACTAATCTTCACTTCTATTTCTGATTTAAAGTAGCTCTTAATCTTTTCGTTTTGTTTTATCTTTAAAGCTAGTACCTAGCTACAATTAATAAGGAAGAGATAAGGAGATAATGGGTTACCTTGTTGATAAGATAACCTCTTTCAATTCTAAACCAGTATGATATGCAACCATTAACTGAAACACATGATTCCCCGTGAGTTATAAAAATTAAAGTATGATTCATTCTATGTCGGAACCAAAGATAAATAAAACAGTCAAGCGACTTGCTTGGAAATGACCAAGCCAATGAATGCTTTCTCAAAATTAATCGATTATAAAATTCCAGCCTCGTTCTTAGTTGTTGAATACTGCAGAATATCACGCATTAATCTAATTTTATCTGCTGTTATCCAGGCATAAAATCAAATGGATCAGTACTTATTATATTGGTTAAGATGTATCTGATTCTTTAACCAATGCACCCAGAGCCACATTTGTACACAACTTTAAAAGTGATATAGGTCTCCATTTTTTCAGATACCTTTTTTGTTTACCCCCCTCCCCCCCTCCTTTGGGATACATATTTTTACTTCTTCTTTTTAAACTATGAATTGATTAAGCTAAAAAGTATATCATTCAAAACAACTGACGAATTAAAACTAAATCCATCCGATCCCAAATGTTTGTTTTGTACATATTTTTAAAGAATGATAGAGCCTCTTCAATTACTATAATTCTTCAATGCTCTGTTGCCGTCCTCTGCTGTTTTGGTCAGTGATCTTAAAATGACATATAAACTCACTGGAAGTAAACATTTTTTATTTATAAATGTTCATAAAATGTTTGACTTCATTTTTCATTTCATGTGTGTCATAACTTTCTTCATTATTAATTTTCATAAGAAAATTTAATCTCTTAGATACAAAGTTTTCATTTTTACGAATACAGAAGTAGTTAGTCATTTTTACAACGTCTTATATCCATTGGCTCTTGATCTTATAAGTTTGCTTCTGACTCCTTTTCTCTTATTCTAGTAATATTTACTTTTTTACTTGAATGCCATATATATTTTAAATTGAGTCGTTTCCTCAAATTTGAATTTGGGTTTCAAGATTTTCGTTTTTCTTATTTTGATGTTTTCTTAAGTAAGTTCCAAATGATATTGATTTACTTCAGATTTCCAATGAATAAATTCAAGAAAAAATTGCAGGTTTAAATTTGATCGGAAAAAGCAGTTTTCATTTCTTTTAAATAATTATAAAATCATACAGGGTTGCATCACACTACTTTTTGAAATTTAGTATAGTTTCTGTTAATTTTTTTGAGTGTATTGGGGATTTTTAAAGAAAAAGTTATACAATGTCCAAAATGTTTTGTTTTGTTTTGGGCGTTGAATTGTAGGAAAATGTATATAATTTAGTTGTCTGACCTATAACCTGGTATGATTTCCTCGTCACATATATATCTCATTAATAAATTTTATACCCCAAAATGTAACCTGTATATTTGTCATTTATTGTTGTTATCCGTCTTGTCCAGATATAGTTTAGACTATGATGATTTTCTTCTCTCCTGACTTCTAATGAGTCTTAATCCTTTATTAAGCCACAAACTCCATCTCATAAAATTATTTTGACGTTTGTAATTTGTACATCGATAGATTGGTTAAATAGTAGATTCCATTCGCGTTTTTACCCTCAATACATTCTTTGTAGAATAGTCTTAAGTACAATCATATACTGAAATATACTTTTGAAAATAGAATATACAATATGAAAATGTTTACAGATGTTACATACATCTGAAAGATAATTTTGATATTTACCAACAACATATACAAAGACATAAACATATATCTAAAGCTAGTTACAAAAACAATTATGAGAAAAATACCTATTAGAAAAAAGGAGCAAAGATATTCTTGTTTCAGAAGAAAAAATCCTACGATGGTTGTAAAATAAAGGTAGAACGGCCACAAAGTATGTGTGCGTACAAGAATTGAACCAGGCATTTGCGAGTCAATATAACTGTTAGCGCCTAAACTGTTCTAACCCTTGTGTTAGTGAGAGCAGGTTCCAGAAAGAGTTTGTATATGCGATTTTTTGCCACCGCTAGGAAACCAAAAGCGATCAAAGATCTTTTAAAATATTTTTTTGCATTCAACCTATTAGACCTGATTGAGGAGGAAATGCCTGCGTTCTAAGCAAAATTGAGAAGAAACAGAGGAACTAGTTGCATGCTCTTCACTATCTATATACTGATGTAGACAGTCAAACCAATGAAACAGGGATGTATTTTAGAAGTGATATGTTCATGTCATTGACTACAGGAAAGCATTTGATATTTTACGTCACAAAGACCATGGGCTTCCGTAAATACAACTAAACTAACTTATCTTCATAAACCAGAAAGCAACGATAAGATGGAACGGTCAGAACTGCGAATACTTTCCCATACAGAAAGGAGTAGGACAAGGTTGCAGTATATCCCCGCAACTACTTGTTCATACACTGAGTAAGTGATTAGAAATGCAGTACTAGAAAAACTTGGTTAAAATTGGAGGCCAAGACATAAAAAATATGAGTTTTGGAGACAACACAGCACTGATTTTAAACAGTATCACCAACATTCAAAATTACCTGGTCAACAAAGCCAGAAAATGCATATTCTTATGACGTGAATAATATATTGACCATTTGGACCTTAGGAAAAGTTGAAGAGTGCCGACATTTGGTGCTTCAAAAGA
This sequence comes from Clione limacina, assembly GCA_032362205.1. Lineage (NCBI taxonomy): Eukaryota > Metazoa > Mollusca > Gastropoda > Pteropoda > Clionidae > Clione > Clione limacina. Next base: position 5,012 of record JAUUEB010417857.1, read on the forward strand.
CTTCGTTAATAAGCTTGACACAAATTTTATCTGAGATAAAAACAATGAAATAGAACTTTTGGTTTGGTCAAAAGAATTACAATGTACACGCAATAAGACACCAACAATTCTATGTCGCAGTTACCAAGTCAAAGGTAAAGGAAAAATAAGGCGTGGTAGATCAACTATGTACAGTATTATATTGACAACATTGCAAGCTGGTGCTCAAAGAAAGTGAAGACCCAATTTGGTTGACAAGCTTGACATTGATGGAGTGCATAATCGTCAAACATCAGGGTGATAACGCCGTCGGGTAGTTGATAGTACTTTACAATTCAAAATACTATGGCGGGGTGTGCTTAGTTCATATTTTAATTTGTTGAATGTGAACCGTAAAATCTCAAATGAAAACTGGCCTGATAATTGTTTCTTTCTCCGAATACAAGCACAAAGAGAAAATTTACATTATTTTTAATTAAGTCCTCATTTTAGAACACCGTCTTGTATCGTCTCTTTTGTAACGTTTGAATCAGTCGACGCGTCACAGCTTATACACGTTTTCTTGAGTCCCAATGAAACTTAAAAGACGTATCTTGTTTTTTTTCAGGAAAAGGGTAAATTGGGCGATATCCTTACTACATTCATCAAACTCCATGCCTCATGGGAGACAATGTGTTACTATGCTGAGGACCTCAACTTTCGCGTTCCAATCCAGGTAACTAATGAAAGTGGATAAATATATAAAAAATATATTCATAAAGGAATGTATCTTATAAGCAGATAACGATAACACTGTTCATACAGACAACAGTTAAGAAGAACACCAAAGAACAATTCCTTAGTATAATTGGATTGAAAATGCATATAACGTTATCGGAATGTATTTTACATAACATATATGCAGTTGCTTTATGTATTTTAGCTGATATTCTATTACTTACGCACGCAACCAACTCTTGTATTATAAATCTGTTCTCATTTTGGTCAAGCACTCAGCTAATTAAACCATGCATCCCCCCGATATTTTCAAAAAGTCTAGAGATTGAAGTCTCGTTCCCAGTTCACTTTACCAAGCACCCCCTACCTACTTTAAACAGACGTGTGAAGATTTGTCCAATGATATTATATACCAACATTTGAGCCCCCTTCAAAATGAAGCTTCTTAAAAAACAGTATTATATCACCGTGAACATAATGGATGTTATTGGAATTACCTTTCATCATAAAATACTTTGTGACAGTTAACTCCTTAATCCTTAATATAATGTCGATGTTTCTAACGAAAGTTAAGCTTCTTAAGTGTTTTTATTATTGATGCTATCTCTATGCTATGATGACGTCACAAATGTTACTAATTTTCATGCAGACTGAGAAAACACAAGAAGAAGTAAGTAAAGATATTTTCTCTTGTAGTACACTTTGAATGTCACGTATAATGGTTACATGCTATATTTGCTTTTCTTGCAGCAGAGTCGGATAATCCATATATATGCTGAGTGGGCTAAACCCTAAGGGTCCCCGCCTTAGAATGGATTCCCATCTATTGTATTTTCTTTTAAAGGAATTAAATTTAAATTTCCCCAGACCCCCGTTAACATAGCTCCTAAATGCATCATTGAGCTTCCATTTTTTTTATTTCTCCAGATCCCCTTAACTTTAACATAGCCCTAGAGTGCATCATTTAACTTCCATTATAAAAAAATTCCAAGCCCCCCACCCCCTTTATATTACTCTTAAAAGCACGATTTAGATTTCATTTGCCTCAGACCTCCTGAACATAGCTCTATAATGCACCATTTAGCTTTTATTTGAAGATAAAACAGTAGTTCTCAATGCCTTCAGATATCATTTGTGTAGTGTATTTTTGCTTATAGAATTGGTTCAATTCATTATTGTTTAAATCGCTTTTGTAGTAAACACATTGATATGACTCTTGTAGTGCTTAGCAGTTATGCCATAACTTCAGTGCAAATGTGACGTCATAATGAAAATCGCCACCTCTATAGAGACGACGTCATCGCTTGAAGCAGGAACAATGGTTTGATCTCTTTGTCTCAAAAGGCAATTAACCAATATATATTCACATTCAATTTGTGTCTATAAATAGGTCGTATTGTCAGACAGTCACAAGTAACAAAAAAAAGTATATTTTTTTTATTTAAGACGCTGTCATGACAAATTAATGCTTGCATTTGCCTTCTAAACCCTTAAATGGCATAATACAAAACAAATAAAGAAGTTTTCGTTATCGCCTAGATCCATCCATGTTCATGACCCAATAGCGTTCAATGTGCTTCTGCAGCTTGACCTTGCACTACTTGTTTTGTTGGAGGTATTGCAGTGTTTTTTAATTTGCAATACAAATTGTTGAATAAAAAGTGTTTATTGAATTGAAATGATGTAGGCCATGCAACTTTCAGTATATTGTTTTGACAAGAAATAAGAAAATCAGCTTAGTACATCTATTTTGTAGATAATGGTTTCTCTTTAATAAAAAGGGCATCTTTGACCGGAGAGTAAATTATTGTCTTTTAGGTCTACGTCAGATAACATTAACACTTGTACCTAGTCGCCGAGTGGGTTAACCAAGCATAAATTTACCCATGACAATAACCAAAAAAATGCAAACACATTTAAAAACGAAATAAGTGTGCTGACTTTGACAGAGAATGCTTGACATCGGTTTTGAGTTGAATTTGACCAACTAGGTAATTATCTTTGCAGTAGCTTAGTCCCTATGGAGCGTAATAATTGTTTACAAGAATGTTAAAAGAAATAAAAAAAATTAGACCCCCTCCTTCACACACAAAATCAGGCAACTAACCAAAGCTGACTTCATTTCGGAAGACGGAGAAAACATTACACGATATGGCGAAGACGAAGAAGCCAATCGCCGATGGTTGTTATGATGACAATACTTTATTTTAAATTTAAAGATATACTATTTATTGTTGATTATTAAACAAAACTACTTCATAATAGTTAGAGCGCAAACATTTTTTCTAGTATCAGTTTGCGAAAGATAACTCAGTGGAAATGAAACAGCACATCACAGCGATTGAAAAGTGGCCAGTTTATCACTCGCCGTGTTCTCTCTCTACCTACTACCAGTGTGTACAAACATCAATACGCTAGACAGACGCTTGCTGTAGTTAGATAAAGCCAAAGCTAGGAGTGCATCTAAATCTTCGATATAATTTCATTAAAAAAAATTGTTTAAATTTATACGTTTTCACGTATTCATACGCCCTAGCATGGCAACAACCTAAGGTTAAATCTTCTAACCGGATTTAAAAACCTTTATTAACCAATCAAAACGCATGAAACACTCTGTTTGGTTTAGAAAATAAGATGTCGCAGATATTCTAGAGAAGAACGCATAGACCTCCAAGTCAAAGCACATAAAACGTCACCAAAAGTCATAAATACAGCATAGAATGCTGCAGGCATTGATGTATTTGTCGTAAGGATCAAAGCCTCAAAGTTCTTAATATTGCCCATCTTTTTGATCCCGAGAAACTGTTATTCAACTCTCGATGCACGAGGAAAGAGTGATAATAGGAAGTAAATTATTCATTATTTACTTAGGAAGTAAATTAATTATAATTTACTTAGGAACTAAATTAATCATTATTTACTTCCACCGGTGTATTTATACATAATTCACCGGTGTTACTAAAATTAAACGACTGTTACGGGATTTCCTGTGATAACTTACAAAATAAATTGGTTACAAATAAGGTTACCTCATTTTCTATACAGTCATATGCATATTGGGAACTGTGTATTAATACAAAATTAGCTAGATAGACATAATCGAAGCTGTGTAAGGTTACAAAGTTTGCTATACAATTAATCGGAGCTGTGTATGGCTACACAGTTAGCTAGACATACTCGGAGACATACTCGGAGCTGTGTAATGTTACAAAGTTGGATAGATAGACGTAATCGGAGCTGTATAAGGTTACAAAGTACGCTAGACAGGCATAATAGGAGCACAATAGGAGCTGTGTATGGTTAGGTAGTTAGCTAGATAGACATAATCGGATCTGTGTAAGGTTACAAAGTAGGCTAGTTTAACATGATCAGAGCTATGTAAGGTTACAAGGTTGGCTATTTGACATGATCGGAGCTGTGTAGGGTTACAAAGTTGGAGAGATAGACGTAATCGGAGCTGTGTTAAATTACAAAGTTTGCTAGATATACATACTAGGAAGTGTGTGAAAGGTACACAATTGGCTAGATAGACATAACGGACGGAGATTTGCAAGGTTAAAATGGATGTATTTACAACGTCGAACGGAGCTGTTTAAGGTTACAAGATTGGCTAGATAGACATAGTCACAAGTTTGTGAAGGTTACAATATTTGAATGATAGGTATAATCGATACCTTTTGCTCACAATACAATCGTTTATGCCTGCATGAATCCTTCTAAATGATCTCTGCATGTATGATATTTTTGCTACATCCACAATTAGATGTAAATATGCTCCTTGCACATCTATTTATGCATGTCATGGTATCTGCACACTCACTGCATTACACCTAGCTTTACATTGCCCTGCTTGAAACATTTTCAACTGCAAACTAGAGACATCAGTGACAATGGTCATATGGATTTTGTGTAAGTTGATGATTACCATGTAAGACACACGAGTCGCAGTCATAACATCAAACTAACTACTTAATGGCGTTGAGAATGTATTAAATTCAACAATAAATAGAATTACTAAGAATAAAGGACTACATGTGTAATGCCCCCACCCCTTCCATCACACCAACCACATTTACGAATCTGCTCTAAGTTAAATAAGGGATACCTTTTAAAGCCGAAAGAAAGTAACAGAACGTTGTTTAAACAAGGGTGTTTAAATCATTTCGCCAACAAAAACTCAGTCAACTAAATAAATATACTTTGTTAAAGCTTAAAGCAGATGAAATATAAATGTGTATTACATAACTTTGAACATTAACCCCCTGAAATTTATGTGTGTAAAAGCACAGATGTTAGATAATGCTGACTACGGATCTTCTAGGCATATTACAAACTGCAACATATGAGATGTTAGGTGTTGCAAAACTGGCATTCTCTACACTTCAAAAGCGTAAAGACACATTACTGCATTAACCCCGATATTGTGGAACCCATGGTAGAACACATTTTAAGACTCTTCATTCTAACCTGGAACCCACACAATTCAAGTCCCAATGCAGATGATTTTACTTTCGGTAAACGGAACGCCTGCTTTGTATTGAACTAATGAACCTTTCATATTAAACCTGGGAAGAAGTGTAACATTTCTTGGGGTAAACATCTGATCTGTCTAAATGTAAGGCTTAATATAACTTAATATTGACAATGAGAAAGAATTATGCATGCTACTTATATAGATAAGAATGAGAAATGAGACTACAAATTCATTGAAAAGTATATTTATTGTGATTAAAATCGTCAAGCATCAATAGCTATTTATTCGAAACAATAATATTTATTATAAGAGACATGTTAGAGAACGGTCTTCCACATGTCTTTTATAATTAGTAAAGAGCATTGCGCCATCTTAAATTTTTCAATATTTCAATTTTTCAATAATATTTATCTCAACATCAATATACCCCAGCATACATATATCAATTTTCATGTTTATTTTGGCACATCCGATATATTATCTCTTCCTCCATAATATTAATGTAAAATGAAAAGCCATGTTCTCAATCGTACATAAAATTAACAATAAGAAAACTTGTTTCAAATAAGACTATAATTGTAATGTGATGATATCAATAAGAATATTAAGTCAATCGTTTAGTTTGATTAACTTCAACTCACTAATGTCAACACAATATCATATACAAAGTTGTTTTGATTTCACACATTCCATTTTTCAGCTTGATGGATCCAACACCAGTAACTGGTCTGCTAAGATACTCAAGAAGCTTCACTTGCCAAACATAATGTCACAACATGTACCAAAAGTGCCACCTGATGATTTCACTGCTGAGTTCAAAAACTCAAAACTCGACAGGTTTGTAGATAACCTTAGCAAATGTGAAGGTATGTGGATTTTATTGTGTAAATAGATCAAGAAAAATACACTCTTTTGTTGTGACCTGGGAAAGTTTTAGGGGAAGGGAAGGGGTGACACTTTTGAAGTCCGCACCGGGTGACATCCAACCTAGCGACGCCACTGGGTGCAAACCAATCCTTTTTAAATGCTCATGATGATGGTGTGTGATGAAAATCAATAAAATAAATGATAGCATTAGAATCTATCAAATGTTAGCGATGAGAATGCAGAATAATATTGAAAAACCTGTTTGATAATATCTTAAGGACGTACTTAAGATTGGAAATATGATGTCATAGAAATAGTTTCAGAAAGAGTCCTGTAGTCATTTTATTGTGAGCGTTTTGTTGTATAACCTGTGATATATGATATCTAAATCACTTTAGTTGTTCTTTTTTATGTCTTTAGTTGATGTAAAAATTATACAGATTATTTAAACATGCAACTGTATATATATATTATTGCGTACCCTTAGTATGTTGTTAAATGAGCCGTGAATTGTTTGGAAAATGTCAAACTAAGTTTTGGAAAGCGCAACACCAAAAAGAACGACTCAAAACAATTCCATAATCATTTTATAATGTCACTAAATAGTTAAGCAAGTGCCCCGTTGGATGATCTGCAGCTTTTCATTTGTGATGTTTGAAATGATTATTCTAAAACGATATTTGTAAGCAATACAAGGGTTGAAAATATATCTTCCATCGTGCTAAGTCATTCAACTCTTCTTAACGGAAGCTCACACTGGTGCACTTACATTTATTCGCATCGAAACGCATGAAAGACGTCTAGAAATTATAGTACTTTAAAATGTCGGCCTAAGGGTGCTTGCTCGATCGAAAAATGTGTGACGTATGAGGCGACTGTAGGGCCTTCTATAGGGTCATCTTGAAAACCTTTGTAGGGTCATCTTTTCCCCTCCGTTTTTATTATTATTGCTCGTGTGATTGGATAAAATTGTTCACGGATGTAACTT
>JAUUEB010417968.1:0-12035 GCA_032362205.1 Clione limacina
CTAAACTTAAATCACATTTAAATCTTGAAACGGGCACGCGGCCCTGAGCCTGAGCCCATTCTAGATCCGTGGCCTGTTTTCGCCCTGACCCTGCTGGATGAGCATGGCTATTTATAACTCTGCTCTTGCGATATCTGCGTTATAATTTTGTGTTCGTCGTAACATTTAGAAATCTGCGTGGACGAAAGGTAGAATCTATACCTCCACTGCGAAAGATGCGGGATTGAATCCTCGAAATTTCTCTAAAACCGTTCGTAGGATTAATCTTCTTCCGTTAGTTTCACATTTGGGTACTATGTTTTTGTGGGGTCTGTTGCGGTGGAGGGGGTTAAACATTCAAATACTTCAGGCACGCAACGGGCCTGGTACCAGCCATTGATTCGGATAAGTCAAACGATATACCAATTTTCAGCTCTAAATAACGAACATATTTATCGTGAAGCCATTGTATCTGTTATTATGTGTGATTCCCAAGGTGTGAAATATATAAGCTCGTCGATATTTCTCATACACAATAGCTCTCATGGGACTGTTTTTATCCGTGAATTCCTAAAGGCAATACTATCAATATATTCAACCACGTTCTTTATTCTTGGCTTCTGGGGTTATTGATTGCATTTAATTGAGAAATACTTATTTGTGTGATCTTTTCAACATTAATCACCCCAAGGGACATAAATCGTGATGTGTATATCGATAGCTTGGCACTTTTCATGAATATATGAATATCTAAATTGTTGAACTAAAGAGCGGCTATGGCAATATGGTAAATCAACTAATGACTAAGAAAGTTTATTAAATATATTATCAGGAGTGTATATTTTTACACTAAAATTAATACTTTATACTCGCATGATAGTTCGCATATATTTAAGCCAAGTTGTACCATATCTATATTTCTATCAATACATTTGAAGTCAATTATATTTTCCATCAACCTTATTTCATGTAAGCTAAAATTAGTATTTATAAAATCAAAATATAATCAATATTTCAACTTGTCAAATAATCTTTTAATATATGTCTTTTAAAATTCATAAAATAATCAAATGCTGAAAATGAAAAAGCAATGCATATTCCTAACCTAAATATTAAAAAAAGTGACAACGTATATATTATGTTGAAATCAATGTTTTATTAAACAAGGGTAATTATCAAAAAAGATAATCACAAAACACATTAAAAAACCCACTAAAAACAAGGGTTCTGTAAACATATCAAAAGTAAATATTACAATATGTCACACTGTTATTTAATCGTGCCTGTCTCCAATCGCTGCGTTAGATGAGTCTTGTTCGCCTGTATGTTGGTCTGTGATGGTTTTACTTTGTCTTCATACACTGACATGGTCATGGTAGGGTGTAACCAGCAGCAAGTTGCTTATCGTTTCATATTTCCCCTTATAGCAGTGACCCGTTTATTACGTTCAGCGCTGTCTTATTGTTGCTGTTAAGGGAGGTAGTTGTTCATAAATTAGGCTCTTTGTTGAGTGCTGCTTCAAAAGACACACCAGGCAATGTTCTCAGCATTCTGACATGGCTGTCATCAAAGTTTTGAAATCTCTGTACGGGTTTACAAAATGTGACACAATACAATAGAATGTATCCAAAGTTCTTGTGAAGAAGTCACGTTTCATGTCCTCTCGCAGGTCAAGTCCCTTCCATGATTTTACTTTTCTGTGTTTATGCGATGTTGCTACCAAGGTAGGAGAATTATTCAACTTTATTCAGATATGATCCATTTAGTGATTTGATGTGTCCATCTTGGTTACAGTCTTACCAGCATTTACATTAAGTAATATCTCTCATAGTTTTGTTGCAGATCTTGAAGGAGTGTCTCGACTCCTTACAACTTGATTGAAAACAATTCAATGTCGTCTGCAAATTGGCATCCATGATTTTGATTGCAGGCCATTTTCTGATTATGGCTTTTGTGAGAATTAATCTCAATTATTTGTTTATATCCACTGTTTTGCGTTTAATATATCGTATTATCTAAGCAGATGACGAGTTAGGGCGCCAAAGTGTCTCCTTGCTGATTACAGACAGCCAAAAAGAGAACAAAAAAAGTAGTTGGCGCCAAACGAATCAAAAGCAAATAAGAGCAAAAAACAATAAATTACATTATTATCACAAGAACCAAGAAACCAATCAGTAGACTACCCATTTTCTGTGTATTAATCATATACGGCACTGATTGCAGTTCTGGTAAGTAAAGATGAAACACAAGGCTATGAGATTTGTTTACTAATATTCTCGTCCAAAAGAAAGTATACACCCTTGTTGTGTAAATACAAATGTAACCAAATGGACTAAACAGTTGGTATTAAAGGAATGGGATGAAAGGTAGTTTCGCAAACCATCCATTGCAAACAAAACTAGTTTTTTCAACAAGAGGATCAACGTTTGCACGTGCACGTGCAAAAAACATAATGTTTGTGATTTTAACCTACATTTTTGTGATTTAAACATCAACAAGTTAAAGTCAATGGTTACAAAAAGCCGGAGTCACATTTTTTAGTTCTCTCTTGATGACTCCGTTAGAACTTGAAGTGTTTTTATAATTGAACCCCGCTGGCGTACAAATGACCTGTACGCGGGAACGCATATGCAATTTTATCTAAATACATTAAAAAAAAGTTTCAAAAATCTTTAAAAAAAACAAGTGATTTGAACAGGAGGATCACATTCTGCACGTGCATATGCAAAAATATTTATTGTTATTTTTCCCCAAAGAGATGGTAGAATTCCAATGTTATTGTACACATTAACAAGTAAAATCAATGGCTACAGAAATCCGGGGTCACATTTTTTTTCTCTTCATTACACCGCTAAAACACATTAAAAAAGGTAATCCTCAGAATTTGAAAACTTCTCTCACGCTGGCGTACAAAGCGTCCACCACTCAGTAACGCTCACAACAGTCGCCAAAAACGACTAAGCTAGGAAGTCACAGTGACTGAGTAGTGAACGCGATTGCTTCATTTTTAAGCTAGCGAATGATAAGTTTTTCAAAGTTACTTTTTTCTAATGAAAAATTGCAATTGAAAAAACACATAATCTAACTAAAACGTGTTTGTAGTAGTAGTTTATAACTTTTTATAATAATATATTATAACAGTTAAATGAATAAGCCATTTTATCAGACACACATTATATTTTTGTAAAAAGCTTTATTCGATGCTAAGCTGATCAATTTGTATTAGAAATCGGCAGAAAAACCAGCATCTATCTCTTAACTTGAGAAAGGACTGTACTCTTAGTATGTTTAAAAAAAACTCGTATATTCTACTTGGTTGACGTTTGAAGACACAAGACCGATTACTCTCAGGACAAAGCATCCATTGCTTAACAACGGGTGGGACTGGTGCTAAGTTATTGATTCGGATAAGTCTTTATCCAGTTGGGGTTCTAGAATACAATTTTTTGCTCTTGATAACGGGCACTTTCAACATTGAGCCATTTGATCTGTTATTATGCCTGTGTACCAGTGTGTGAAATATCTTCAGTAATTATCATTATCCTCAATCATTAAATATTTTTGGGCCAAATTAATACTTTAAGTGAAAGCGCTCCGCTAGCTTCGATACAATATTATGCAATACGCACAATTATCTCTTTGACTGCGACCATAAGGGCTGCATGCTCAATAGCTGTTGTCAAAATAAGTCATGTTTATTTAAATAGGAAATATCCAAGTCTAAGGGCTTATTTCTTTTTGTTAGCTTTTCTCCTTTCAAGGAAAACGAAAGCTGTCACATGTACGTGTATATGATTTTGTTTGTGAGATTACAATGATTATCTTGTTGAATATACACTGCAGGTACACATGGTGTTTGACTTAAAATTGCAAGGATTAAACATTGCCAAAATGATATATCAGTGAAACTAAAGTTAACGAATAAAAATGTAAACAAAAATACTAACTTAAGAAAAAGGAAAAATATAATAACCTAAATAAATTCAGAACAAAATACACAATTCTTTAAAACTTTGTGAATTTAACAAAAAATGCCCGCAGAAATAAAATGATTCAATTATATTTCTCTCATTAATAGATTGTTTTCTGGATAATGCTTAAGAAAACGCTTCGCCCTACATAGCTTTAGCCATTTATTAGAGATTAATTCTTTAGTTTTGTTTAAGAAATAGTTTACCTAACTTATCATATATGTAATGACAAGTGGATCTTATTGTTACAAATTCATATTGCGTGAAGTCAAGTGTATACATATATATATATATGTAATTGAAATGCACACGTTCTCATTAAAACCCTCTCGTCACTAGAAATAGTCTGACATAATAGAGTTTTTCCTACAATTTTAGAGAGTTTGCTTCAATCTAACAAACATAACAATGTATAATTCCTTTTTGAGATATGCATGCGTTTGAACTTATGTATATCACCGGTAGTCAAAATTTTTTTACCAACTTAAAAAGAGAAAAATGACAAAAGTATGGATTGTCGAAACAAAAGATTATAGAAAATAGAAAAAATGATTTTAAGACCATCATTTGTTAAGATAAACATCAATAAAATAAGCAACATACATACAATAACCTGGTTTATATGGAATAAAAAAGTGTCATTGTTTGTATTCCTTTCAAATTCCATCTCATCTTAAATCCGTATGGATTTTTGTTTTACTTCAAAGTCTATTTCATGCTTGTGAATATGGGTTTCCTTTCCTGTAATGATAAAGTTAAGCTGTCTATGGGCATGCATATTTTGTGTAAACATGTCTGGTTGTATTTAAAAACATACACCTCTTTTCAAGGGGATGTATCTCGTTTGGTTACGACGATGTTAACTAAATAATGTGCAACGAATGTTCAAGACAAACAGTAATCATGAATTATCTTTACCTAATAGTTGTTTGGTTGTGTTCTAAAATATGAATGAATATTTGTGTATTACCTTTTAGTTCTGAAATTATGCAGTATTCTTATGAACTTAATTTCAAGCTAAGTAAACACAATATAAACATAAAACAATTTCCGAAATTAGTAAGGCTATACATTCTAGGATCTTTCACATTTCATAAAGATAATGTTTTCTTAAAACAAAATGAAATTAAAACAGTTCTTTACCTAATGGCATTGATGTGTGCACCTTGTTTTTACTTTTATAAATCTAAAAGGTAAACTATATTTTCTTTTGCTTTTTAATTTAGCGAGATATCTTTAATACATCTCTGTCGATCAAGGTTAAGGGACTGTTGTCGTTTGTGTACAAGGTTGCAGTTAATTTTGCCGCTGTACTTAATATGGTTTAACCGTTATGAGTAATCATCTTTCACCTATCTCGAGGGTTTACAAATGTGTCTGCAAAAAAATTTGTGACCTCGATTCACATACATCTCTCAAAAACGTTTTACATATTTCCTTAAACGCGTTACGACTTACGTCAGTGTAAACGATTGGAAATCAAAAACTTACCATTTTATTCAACAAGTAAATACAAATTAATTGCGTAAAGACCAGAATAGGCTATACACCATAATACATACGCAATGTCCTTAAGTAAAGAGATACACCGTGTAGAAAAAGTGTACGTATGAAAAAACAGCGTCGCATAATATGTCCATCAAATAGAAGCATCGAAGTACAAAAGCTCAAAGTTTCTTTATTATATCCCAAAGATATAAAACTCCCATGAGATATGATTATTATGTCATTCTGTCATTAGATTGAATACATGCGAGTATGTATAACTCGGCCATTTTGTATAAGCTCACCTTGATACATAATTGCGATTTGCTAAAAATATATATGTCAGTCTTCTTTTAGCCTGTGCTGATTATTGTATTTGCAACGTTTGCCAGTGTCTGATTAAATTTGTTTTTGTTATAACAGCAGTTGAAATCGGTCAACAGAAAAGTAATTAATCTGTCCATGTGAGCGATTATATCTCATATATATATCAGGAAACCGGGTGAACCAAAATACCAACCAGTGTCTTTATCTGTGGTATAATGTTGGGGATTGGATGTCACTACATCAGATCAGACGTCAGAATAAACAATCGTGTAGGTCATCCAATATCTTTTTTAGTTTGCAGTAGCAGCCATTGATTAAAGTCGCAAAACTACCTAAACGAAATTAATTTCAAATTAATGTTTTTAATAACATTATCTTTCAAAAAGTCCCAATACACATTTGGACAGGATATGAGACATTACATCTTTAAATACAATATTTGTTATGCTCATTCTATCTTTTGAGTATGTACTATCTATTTCTTGTGTTCACTATTTGTTAGCCATAATATTGTATGTAAGACCGTATTCATGAACCAACTTCCACTTGTAAATAAACAACATATTTCTAAAACTGTAGATGTAATTAAATCCAACTTATCTTTGTTTTAATATATGTTTAGTACCATGAATACATGATTGAACATACTAAGTTGGTGAGGATATTAAGATAATTTAAGATTATGATTGTTGATAATCAGATAGCGTTCTTGCTATCAAAATGAATGCATGTACAATATGTGAATAATAAAGTGTAAGATTGCAGGTTCCGATTTTTCGGCAAACTAGTCATCAAACTTGAGTAATTTTCTATTAAATGAAACGAATTTAATTATATTTTGTTTTGGAACTGATGAACAAAATTAAAAAAATGTATTATTTACTTGAACATATCGTTATGACTATGTTTTAATTGTAATTATTAAAAATTGTTGGAGATAAAGCCAATATTATTCAAGCATAAGATCTTTTTTTATTTTTCTTGTTTTATCGAATATTTATAATAATATTGTCCCATTATATCAACGAATCAATTTGATTTTGTTCATTCCTAATATATTAGTACGTTTCCCTTCACATTATCACAGTTAATAGCCGTCTCATCAAGAAACAAAATTAGTTTTGTAAAAGCTTCATTCAATGCCAATATTCTCAAGTTTCATTGACAATCTTCAGAATTACCAGCATTGGAAATCTACCTTTTTAATTAAGTAAGAACTTTTTTTGATTAGTTTTTTTATATACATATATGCGACTCCGTTGACTTTTACGGAAATCAGACTAATTTCTCTTAGGACTAAGCATTCTTTGCTTGACGACAGACATAACAGGTGCTTAATTATTAATTCAGTTATTATCCAGCTAGGGTTCTAGAATACGATCTTCCACTCTCAATAACGGATATTTTCATCATTGATTCAGTTGATCTGGCATTATGCTTGTGTGCCAATATGCGAAATAGTGTCTATAAAAAACAAGATATTTATGCACAATGGCCCAATGGGGACAAATTTATGACGGAATAAGGCATTGCTCTACTGGCTACGATACGATAATTATGTAAATCGCACACTTATGTCACTTACTCCAGACACAAGGGCTGTCATGCTCAAAGGCTGTTGTCCCAATAAGTGATTTTACTGTTCTTTTGGAAATATACAAGTCTAAACGTTTCTAACAATTTAAGCGCGTAACTTTTCAAGGAACAAAAAAGCTGTCACACGTCTGTTTTCATGACAATGTATTTGAGTATAAGATAATTGTCTTTGGTGAATGCACACTGCAGGCAAACGTTTGACTATAAATTTCAAGGATTTATAAATGATATAATCAAAATCACTGAAACCGATCTGACGGAATAAAATGTTGCCAAATTGAGTGAAAATTGAGCTTATCTCACCATAACTAGATAGTTTATTGTTTTGTTACCTGTACCGTTAACGTGGTACATTTTATCATTGCAGGCATTGATGTAACAAATGTTCAACTTGATGTGTTTTATTCGAAAAAAGTCGATAAGTTATTGGGTTCATCTTATGATCAATCAGCGAATACTCAAAAGTGATTTTTAGCCTTACGAGGATTTACAAGATTTTACCCCAAATAATTTTTGGTATTATAGAATGTTTAACGAAATTGTTGATGTTCTTCTTACATTCAGTAGACCTATTTTATTTTCAGATAAGTATTTCAGAAAGACATTACCACATCAGTAGCGTGTAAGCATCAGTATCAACTCAACTATCTAGGCAAGGTGCAGGAGGCGCAATAGAATTGACTGACATGCGCGACAGTTGAGTTTGGGTCATTTTGTTCCCTGGCAAAACTTTCCATGACTAAACAAATGAGGTGAGGTGGTGCAGTAGCCTACTAATATTTTCATAACCCGCATTTCATCATTCCAACTAAACTTTATTGTTGACCGAGTATAAAATCGTACTTTTGAATTACCTTTACGTGGTGTTAAAAAAATACCATTTGAAGTCGTAAAGTATCCTATTTTGTGGATAAAGGAAACTCCTAGGTAAATTGCCAGCAGTTTATAGGGCAGTACTAACGAAACATCAGTCATATTTGTTTCATGTGTTAGCTGACGGAACAAAATTAACTTTACTCACTTCATGTTACCAATGCTGTATAGAATGTGCAAGAAATATCTTCATAAACAAAATTATACATTTTGAAACAACTTCCATTTCCGAACCGTTATAATGCTATTTGTCTTATATCTAATAATATAAGATAATATCACTTGCAGCTCTAACGACTTGTTGATTTATTGCATGAATCAGAACACAAGATTACACTTACAACGGCTATAAACTAAAATGAATTATCTGGCATTTGAAATAGATAGCTGTAATGTTTTCAATAAAATCAAATTTGGTTTCACTTGCTTATTCTAGTAAGCATTCGCATTCACAACTTAATCGTATATTGAATGAACCTGGGTTCGACAGGATGATATATGTCAATGGATAGACGTAATAAGATTAGTTTGGATAATAATTGCTTGTTAGCCTCTCTTTGGGAACAGGGAAACATAAGTCTTTTTTTCATCAAAAGCTTTTAAAACATTCACTTATGTTAAATCAGTACCATTGGTTTAAATTTCACCATCATAATTTCGCTTAATTAACAGCGAGAGCACACAGTAAGTTCATGCGCTCGGAAATATATCATCAACGTTTGTATTGTCAAGCTCTCTATACACAATTCACTATTTTTAAATTTAAAAAAAAACTTTTTGCAGAAGTGAAAGCATCCCCGTATATCCTTCTAACTTTAATAATTTGATTGGGTAAAGCTTAAAAACAATGCTTCATTCTTAAGCCATCGCCAGTATGTCAGAGTTGAAATCTTTCGTTCTTTTTCATATATGTTATACTTAACTTTTCGGATGTGTTATGAAACACATCTTGGAAATTATAAAAGTATTAAGGAGAACAAGGTCCCAACACAGTTCTTAGTGCGTACGGAGTGTCTGAGTTTGGTTGAAGTCTACTTTTGCTTTGAAAGTCATCAACATCTGGAAACCCTCTAAATCATATGACCATTAATTTGTGGGTAGTGATTTTTTTCCTATACAACTGATTTTGATTTATTCCTTTTCCGAAATGAACTATTTAAACACCGGGTTATACAGGTAGATTATATTTCATGAGTATAACAGCAACATGGTCATGTTACTTTTGACAATGTTTTAATACAAGTTAAGAATTGATTTATTAGAGTTAAACAAGAACGTTCATACCAGGCCTAGAACGTGGACTTGTAAGCTTGCTCAAAATACAATTTTCCCAAAACAAATGAAACAAATATGTATTCCCATTAACAGTTATCTTACATTAAGAATACTCTTGACCGTAAACTTGATGAGATTAATTGATAAATCATAACCCATATGGTTCATTCTCAAGATGTGTATTTACACTTGGTATCACATATTGAAGTTTGTAGACAGCATAACAAAACGTCCCCATATTTAGATTTCAGTGTGTCACCAACTATAAAATAACGATTATAGAAAGAGACACAATTTCAAAGTGTTGATAATCCCGTAAATAAAAAGCCAACTTGCTAAAGAAACGTGTTTGCTTAGGGCACAATATAAGCTTTGTTGTAAAAAATTCATGTAAACAGTCGATTGTGTACAAAGTTGAAGCATAGCTCTTAGCGCCAAGATCATTAAGCTTTTATCAGCTTTCATAACTTATCGTTTATTTCCCGTGTCGATCGTTTCATGTTTTTCTTGTAATCAATATTATGTGAGGATTAATTGTTTACAGTCAAGATAACGGCTATATTCAGTAGGCGATTGAATGTGTTTTATAATAGATCAAATGAAGATACATTATAGCGTCTTTGACATTTTACGCCAATGTGTCAAAACTGTTCGTGTAAGTTTGTTGTTTCAAAGACCGACAAAAATGTGATTCGTTATTGCACTGCACAATATAAAAAAGCTTGTCAATGTTGTTTATATAACACTTTTGTTAATGTGTGATTCATGCGGCTGTCTTTTGACTGATTTCCATAATATTAAATTGTCTACCTTTAGCTTCCATTTGACACCCTTTCAGAACTTGGTAGACGATGACATGAATAAATAATAGATTTAACGATTTGTATTTTTGGATATAAATAATTTTAAAGATTTGAACAACCAGATACAGAATTGTAGAATAGCTTTTAGTTGAAAAAAATCGTAGTTAGGCTTTAAAGTGTCTGGTAACAAAAACTTGAATTAAAACCCATCCACACTTAATATTCATTTGATCATCATTGTTATTAACTTGCGTATTTTTTTACATTTGAAACAAGAAATTATATAACTGTACACACTAACAAACACTTATTTGGGAGACAATGTTACATTCGTTTATTCATGCAATTCCGATAATTTTAAGATTATTTTCTTTCTGACGTAAATAAACAATATAATTTCGTTTTTACATGATTGCTTTTCAAAGTATATTTGTGTGTGAACTTAATTAGTTTATTTTGCTTAGAGGGTTATAAGACCTAAGAAGAACATGGTTGAATGTTTGAATCCCAAACATATCGTAAACAACAGATGTCATAAATATAAGAATTAGCATTTCTTCTGGCTATGATACTCTAGATATATAGGAAATACACAAATAAAGTAGGTCTACCTATCAATACAGATGAAATGTCAGCTAATTTAGCAATGACATCCGGCAAACTTATTATTAAACGAAAGTTATAGTATTACATTGTGTCATGTTAATTTTTTTCTTGTAAAAAACTAAATGGATCTAAATACTAGATATGATAAATCAAAACATTTATTTTTATCTCAATATTTTGTTTGGATCCCCCAGATTAAAGTAATATATGAGATCGATAATAATATCACCTATATACGATAGGTCTACAAAAGAAGCAATGTGAATTTGTTTCTGTGACGCTTTGAATGGAAATAAAATACTACTACATTCTTGGCGGGACAGACCCTACAGAAAACTGGGTGTTTAACAGTATTATGTACTTATTTTGACTATTGGTGTTTTTTCGGCACTTTAATGCTACACATTTCATGTTTCACTCACCTACGTTAATTGTACAGCATTAAGGTAGCCAATTTCAATCCAAACGAGTGTTAGTTTTGTCTTTGTTATTTTACCGTAATTTATGTGTAAAGATATTTGTATGGGCGCTGATACAAAATATTGTTCCTTGGATTGGTTATGTATTGGTATATTTCAATAAACAGCATGATAAAGAAGTTCTAAGAAACAAATCCAAGTGACATTTTTTCGTACAAAGGATTAAACGATTGAATATCCTGTCTAAGCCTAAATGACCACTGTGGAATATCGACCATAATGAGAAACTGTTAGGCTAAGAAAATAAATCCTTTGTACGTAGAAATGTCACTTGGATTTGTTTCTTATAACTACTTTATCATGTTAATGTTACAAATCACGCATCCTTCGTAGGTAGAAAGTTATCTTGGTAACCTGGTTCTTTTAAAGTTCTTAGAACCAATTTACTAGCTGGCTAATGTAACAATACATCGCCCATTAATATGTAATATATTTACTGTGTTAAACATGTTTTTAGTAACAATACGTTTTCGTTAAAATGTCCTAACATAAATATGTTTGTAAGTTGTGTTTATTTACTTGAATTTGGAGCGTTTTCGAGCTTAAATAACAAAGATGTTATTGACATTGGTGACGGTATTTAAGTTTGGACAGCCTAATACTTTCATCTCTCTCTCTCTCTCTCTCTCTCTCTCTCACTC
>JAUUEB010418079.1:0-12035 GCA_032362205.1 Clione limacina
ATTGATTAATATAATTTGTCAATGTATTTAAATTGGTATTTGCTCCCTTGAAGGTTTTACTGTATCAATGACCACGACTGTAGACTTTTCTTGGAATCAAAGAGTTAATAACAATATCTTTTTAAATCATGGACTAAAACCGTAAGGTTTTGGTGAACTTTCGTTTATTCTATGATGGATCTGCAGAAGACTATATCATTTGATTGACATTAACAATGTGTGGGAACAGTTCCTAAAGACCAAATAAACATTAGTTTTGAGTCAAATAGGTGCCTTGTGTAAGGCTCCTGTGCCATACTCCCGGTCACCAAAGTGTCATTGTGGCGGAGTATCCCATGATGTTGTCCTTCTGTGACACCCGGCAACCCCGGATGTTTCCTGATTATGGGCCATACCCCCCGCCTCACCATCACCACCAAATGCCCCACCACCACCCACATCACCCGCATCATCAACAAAGGCCAAGAATGGATCCTACTAACGACGTGTTTACATGTCTGTTCGGCGATCTTTTTGTGAAATGGTGAGTTTGTTTAAACTAAATTTTATGATTTAGATAAATACACAGCATTACATACTCTACACAAATTCTTGGTGTCGAGAAAAATAAACTGCTATGCTATGATTATCGTGTCTTACCGAGATCATTATCTAAAGTCTTCTTTGATACAGAAAGTAGAGCCAAGTCACAAGTATCTCCATGTTCAAGGACTGTCATATTTACCATGCTATAGACTCAACCACACAATTCTCGCAACCCCTTAGCTTCCTCGATGACTGCACAAACAGTTTTTCATTGACGACTTTGAAATGTGTACACATCATTATGCATAACATACATACATTACAAAGATAACAATATACAGTCGAGCTGGCTGTAAAGACCACCTGTATACATAACAAAAACCTGTCTTGGATCTTAGCTTTTTGCTCTAAAACTGACTCCTCTTTATATACCACTTGGCTATAAAGACATTTTCCCATGATAATATGTGGACAAGTTTGACTGTAACAGTAATATCAAGATCATACAACTTCCTTAATCATCTGAACTATCAGTTTCCTTCTAATACACTCTCATATTAATAGAGGATCGTTTTAAAACATTTGTGCGTCTGCTCACTTCCCTTCTCTGTAGAAAATACATGCACATACGTGTTATGCACACTTTCTAGATAGATTACGAGGAAATTAATGATTTTATAAATTGAGAGAAATATGTCTAGGTAATGAGGAAACGATGTATCTATCTGCAGACGACTAAGGTGATTACCTATCGTCACATTCCCATCCGGCTATCATCATCCCTATAAACGTGAACCAGTGATGACTCTAGCAGCTCATCCCCATCACCTATGTGAGCCAGATGGCCGGATTAACGGTTGTCAGATTGGCCGAAAGAAAAACGTAAAAAAAATGTTTGTCGTGATAGCGTCTGCATACACAAACAGATGAACATTTCTAACATTTAACTTTGTTTTTACATTTTTTTTAAAGATTTCTATACTTTTGGTATCAAGACTATTTTTGTACTTGAATCATTTTATAACGAGATGCGAATAAAATGCAATGCTTTGCCGTTAAACCTTTTTAGTTTTACGATGCAGAATAGTATAAGTTAGGCAAAGGTTTGTAATTTATCTGTTGACGCGCTCAATATGTTGAGGAATATATTTCCTTTAATGACAAGAACTCTATGTGAACTTCTTGTAACTTAGTAGTGATTAGATGGCTATTAATAAAGTTGCTGCTATAAGCAGATGCAAACAACAACATAAGCCGTTTATTTTATAAATCGAATATTAACTCATGTTTGAATAAAAGTAACCCTAAAAAAGCTAATCCACTCCTCAGTGTATCTATGTTGTATCTTTGTATCTCGTTCCATCTATATGTCAGTGTTTTTATCTATATGTCAATGCAATTCTACTTTATTGACCCAACATGTTGGTTAACAAAACTATGGGAAAACCAAGGAGCATAACATATGTACATTACACTTAATCACAGTTAGTTATATATATAGACATGACTACATGGCTCGCTATGTTTTGATCTAGTTTTTTATAAGTGTATCTAACTTTATCTAAGATATATTTCGATCGTTATTTGTTTGTGTTTGTGTAACTGTTCGGTTTATGACATGACTTCAACATGTCAGGTCAGTGACTCTGTTTGTGATCTTCTTTTCAAGAAACTTACCAAGTGACAAAGAAAAATCACCGGTCAAAATGTTTAGGATTGACCTTTTTTAAATTTTTTTCCATGTGCCCTTGCTGTAGACAGTCAAAAAAATAATGTATTTATAATGTATAATTGCCCTCCTACACACATACACGAATTTCATAACATTTATTCACATTTTTTTAATGTGAGGTGTTTTTTTCCAAAATTAATGGATTTATTTCAAATTGAAATAAACTAAGTCCTAACAACACCCTCACCATCTGGGTTCGAAGAATGGTCATGGTCATGGTTTCAAAGTTGTTTCGTTTCTATATTAAAATGACAAATATGGTACTATTGTCATTTTAGTATACATAATAAACGATATTTAAGACTGAGTGGGATCACCGTCGTCGATATAACCTACCGTGTGTTGATGGAGACGTTAAACATGATTCCTTGACCTTTAAACTTCATTAATACCGACGACTTCATCGTTACATTATGTTACCGTTCTAACGACTATTTTCTTGATTTAAGCACGAACATAAATTAAAATTGTCAACATTATTGAACTCACTTTTACACGGTTTATTGACATCAAAATGCATAATATTGCTGTTTGTCATTTTGTGGCCATATTAAAAATTATAAGCGTTATTGTACTCATTTTTCATCTCATTGAATTTGAGTTATAGTAATACTTATTTTACTTGTGTAAGCACTGAAAAAAATCGCACGTGTGCGCATACACACACACATAATAAACGTAAAATTTAAAATATTAAAGGGTTTACGCAGCGTAGCAAAAACATGAGAATCTTGTCAATAAAAGATCGAGAAAAACTAAGAACTAGAAAAAACGTTTTCAAATAAATTCTCCAACACAAACACGGCGTATGTGTGTTGGTATGTGAACATATGGAACATGGCATTCTTACCGTGGAGACTGTTGTCTAATGCCATCCAAGATTAACATAATAATTGGTAAACAGTCACGTGACTCATTTCTTTTCGAAATTGTTGATGTTTCCCTCTGTAGTTAGTTATGATTTCTTTTCTATCAACCTTCAGTGAAAATACATACACTGATTCTGATGTTTGATTCCATCCCTCCGCTTACATCAGTGCTTTTGTATATCATTGTTGTACTTCTTACACTTTCCCGGCTTTTATCCGGTCGGTAACACTTGTTTGTTGTTATTTTTCTTTTGTATTATTATGTTATATATTTTTCTTATTGTGACATTTAAGTACATTAATGATTTATTTCACCATTGGTCAAAAATTAGTAAAGTACTGGAGTAAACATACATGCGATGGTAATTTTAGTTTCTTTTTAAATACATAGGCATCGTATTGTGCTAACAATAAATCACCTTCTTCGTACCCCTGTTGTCTAATATTTACTAATTACCTTATGAAATCCCCAATGCTATTCATGTATGATTTTAATTTATAAGAAAACAATAAATCAATCATTATTGTGTTATACGAGCGACAACCTTTTTATCGGGTATTCATTAAGAGAGAAAAAACGGGGTGAAAGAACACGAACATGAGTCAATCATCGCTAAACCTTGTTCAATTCGCCTGATTATCGAATGGTTGTGTGGACCTTACACACGTTTATTGTATTTTTCCTGTTTGCTAATTTTATTCCTCGTTTTCTTCTTTTTTACAATCATTTTTCATCAAGGGTATGTGGTCACAGTGACCCTTGATGTTTGTGTCATGCAATTATTGGTTATTCCACTGTTTGTCGCGCTCCTACACACGCATGGACACACATTACCAACACACAGTCTGAGTATAGAGTTGTGTTTGGCAAAGAGAGTGATGGTTTTATATCGTAGACAAACTGATTGAGTAAAGCAGTAAAGATTATAGGTTGACTAGACCATAGGTTGACTAGACCATAGGTTGACTATCTTTACACATTTTATATAAATCGAAATGGTCAAAGTTTCGGAAACTTTTCAAACATTTGATTTATAACTTTGAAATGTTACATCATATTTAACTATTGCTATCCGATAGCTTGAGCTGTAAGACCTCCACCTCATAGGGTAATTATGTATAATATTAATATATTGAGAAGGACCAAGTAAAATAATACATGACTGCAGTGTATCTCAATTAACAAGTTTACCTCAACAATTGAAAAAGCTAGCTCCATTTTAGAAAGTCCTATTGACAACAAAATAATTCTCCATTTCAGATATTTTTTTACATCAGGAAAAGATAAATGTACAGCATTTTAATTTGTTAACTGTATTATCTAAGGTTAGGC
This sequence comes from Clione limacina, assembly GCA_032362205.1. NCBI lineage: Eukaryota > Metazoa > Mollusca > Gastropoda > Pteropoda > Clionidae > Clione > Clione limacina. The sequence continues at coordinate 4,460 of JAUUEB010418079.1, forward strand.
ATATTAAGATTATAACCCTTATATATTTTTACATAACCTTGACACAGTAAATTACGATCGATAGATCGATTTTCTGTATTTTTTATTGATTTATTGATTGATCTTTATTTGTAGGATATTTGCCCATACAAAACAAGGTACAAAATCATTATACAAAAAACATCAACAATTGACAAATTTGGTAAATCGATGGACATCATGTAAATGATTGACTTAACTGTCTTTGAATAATATTTCTGTCATAAAATCAATGTATAAATCATTATTTTTGTATACACTGTGATCTTATGTTTTTATTTATTTAGAGATTGAATATTGTAACTGTATATGTTTATCTTTAAACTATTTTAAGTGGGTAGTTTTTTTTATAAGCATGAGTGCACTTGTAAACTGGAAAAATACATGCCCCCAGTGACATTTGTCACGTGTTTTAACCCTTACCCAACCCCCTGAATTTTTAATTGAGACTGCATTCTTGTATCCAGCTTTTGTAAAAGAAATTTAGAATATAAGGACATACAATTTAGACATCCGAAAACGAAAAAAGAGATCGAGTTATTTATACACAGCCACTTGTTTAACGTTAAAGGTATTTTATGTCTTCTTATTTCTCTAAAGCGTTATTGACAACTTCATTTACCTTGCCCTTAAAACGCTCCTTTTGAAAGGCAAAAAGTGTGCGTTTCTTTTCACTTTCTATCCATACCTTCGTTGGTTCATTTCAAGTAAGCTGTGCCAATTGATTCAGTAATCTAACAGCAAACATTGACGGTTTGTCGACTTACCAAGGCCAGGCCCAAAAACCTACAGCACTGGCTAAGCTCTTTTTAAAGCCTCAAGTCAAAGGCCTATACAGTGTTAGGTCTTCTATAAACCTGGTAGATTTTTAGTCCGTATCCAAAAGTTTCGGTCTCGCTATTTCTTTCTTTGATTTGTATTCTCTCTGTGAATAATTTGAAAGCATTCAGTTATCCACCCATGCGTCCTCTCGGGTTCGATTTAGTCAAGTCATTATTTTCATTTACTTTTGTCTGGGCACTTCATACACTGAGAAATACCAACACAGCCAACCCAAACTATGCACTTCTTTTATCTTTTATTTGTATAAGATTGTGTGTTCTGTTTTTATTATTTGTGCGTTATTGAACAATTAAGAAAAGGCATAGAATATGAACGACAAATAATTGAGAATGGCGGCCATGGTACTCATTTTTGAAAACCATACTGCACGCCTATTTGAAAGAATGAAAAGCTTACCATTCTGAAATAAAGTCTGTTGACAGAATATCGTCCCAGTTGTCTGTTTCAATGGTGATCTTGACTTATTGCACTTACGATACGATATTTAATTAAACACCCATTATTTATACTGTTTTACTTGGGACTAATAAAATCAATGTCTTGTCTTTCTTACACAATAAAACACCGTTGGTACATAACGACGGATGATGACATAACCTTTCATTTCCGTTAGTCATATAATCATATTATCTATGACGCATTTTGTCATCAGGTAATTGTATGTTAATTGTGATTTGCTTTATAAACTTCCGTGTTATATGTTACTAAACAGTGGAGAACTTACTAAGAAAAAATAAAAGAGATAATGTATTAAAACATTATTCATAGTATACACATGTTTGTCCTCAATGGCTTGTAAAGGATAATTTCTAAGACTAAAATATCAAGTTATATGATAACATTGCCGTCTTAAGGCAAAACAGATCGAAGTATCCAATACAAACAAAAATGAAACAATGGATCTTAATGATAATTTGAAATTGTAACTGTTATATATTTGTATATGGTATTTTCTCTCTCTCTCTCTCTCTCTCTCTCTCGCTCTCTCGCTCTCTCGCTCTAATGATCTCTCTCATGTGTGTGTTTATCTCTTTTCTTTCTTTCTTCTGTCCCTATGTCTCTTTCGATTGCAGTGAGTCAACTCCTTGTCGTTTGATTCATTTGAACAACAACGAAGTTTCTTTTGGTTTGTTTGTAATCTTAAACTCGGCTTGACAAAAGGCTGAATTTTTCGGAAACTCGTAAAACAGTAAAGAGAAGCTTGGTCATCCAGTGTGTAGAGCCTGATGATAAGAGGGACGTCGTGAGAGTACAATGTTTAGATAGAATACTAAAACGTAGATGAACAAATATCTCTTTTCTACACCAATTAAGAACGACTCGTTTGCTCAGAACTATTTGTCGTTTGCTCAGAACTATTTGTTCTTCAGAAGAAGTTCACTATTGGGCCTTTGTTTGAGGATTTACCCTTTACAAATACAACCTTAAGAGCAACGAAGCTGTTCTCCAGGCATTTGGCCAGGCAAGGGTGGTAACTTCTTTTTTTCAAATTGTAATCGGCAGGTCTAAAGTGGCGAGACGGTCTCGTTAAGATCCGTGTTTATATTTAAAAGGACGTGTCAAAGTCAAATACTTATCTTACAGACACATTTTTTAAAGTGTCCTTCTAATAATTTTAGCCCTCTGCTAAATAAATATATGTCGGACCTAATACTATACACATAACCTATCCGTGTACTTTGAGAAATGCATAATTCATCTAGGAGAGTTACTTGCCATTTATGCCATTCTTGAAGTCGACTTGCTCTATTTTTGTTTTCATCGCCATTGTTCTTCGATATTTGTAAAATGCATTTATCCATTTTATACGACACTTTTGATTTTTACTGCCATGTTTGTTAAACCATTTAGTTTTAGGTTTAATGTATAATTAGTTTGTATTAGCATATTTCTAATTGTATACGATAATATCGAGCCAAGGCCATTCCTTACTAAACGGTAACAATTTATTGTCTGATTTTGTTGATTGTCTGTGAAATAGAACTTGGATTCTAATTTGTAATCTGACTTTCCACCCAGGCGCCATGATTATAAGTGGATATTTATAACGATCGCATATTACAGTGTGGACCACCTCTGATAATTGTGATAATTGCGTCATTTACTCGTCATATGCACATAATCACTACCCAGTTTTCGTCTGGTTTACTTTGCATGAAATGTTAACACTTTGAATAACTTTGTCTACACTCGTTTATCTGTTGCTATTACGTGAATCATGTCGGACATTGCCTGACTTGTCGAATACCTATTTTGCGTTTGACATGAATCTACAATGTTGCATAATTCATTCTTTAAATCCCCTCCCCACAGTCTTAGAATTGAGGGGGGAAAGAAAAACACAGCATAACTAATGGATGTTGTTGTACACTTGAGTGTTCATCTATAGCCACCAATCCCAGAATCTACTCGCCTGTAAACATAATTCATTTAGCGGAAGCGGTACAAATGTTGCCTTATGACCTCACCAACATTTGGTGTCCTCCCGCTACCGGTATTCCGGTCGGTGGTCAGACCGAGGTCATTTTGTTTTGGGTACTCTGAGGCCACTGGTTACTTCCAGGGACACAGTTATGTCTGTATGTGTGTAGGTGTGGTGCCATTTACGTTATCTCAGTCAAACACTCCCCGCAGTAGCGCCAATATAGTCTAGCTAATTGTGTAAGTTGATTGGTGATAATTAGCGGCTTATAACGAGACGAGGTGTTGAAGACGTCAGAGATTGTTTAGTCAACGATTATTGCATTACGACGAACTAGGTAATTAATTGGAGCTGCATACACGACTTGTTAACAGTACGTTCAATTGTTGTTTCTTGTTCGTATTATATTTATTTATTTATAGCATTGGCGTTGAGTTAAAGATAATAATAAAAATAATCGTGATGACAAGACCGCGTATGATTATGCAATACATCTATAAAATATTCGATTATGTTTATGGCCAACATTTATGTCGACAGTTTTTGACTGAAGTTAACATCATTTCACATGTTCACCGATATAATCTAGAAACAATGTATTTATAGAATGAAGGGAAAATACAACTCCTTTTCATTGCATTTAAACAGAGACGGCATTTTTATTTTCCATTAAGAGAAATTATCTACCAATGTTCGAATGGTTGTAGAAATATTAAGAATATTAGCAAGGCCTTAGAGCTTTGGTTTTGTTGAGATTGTAGGTCAGTCGAGGCTTCTAGGCAATAATACACTATAGTATCGGATTTTTTCTAAAGGAGAAAAAGGCTAATCATTTAATTTCCTGTCCTTGTGCCTCATTGATTGACCCAAAGCCTTATAGATGCCTGGTCAACTATGTTGATACATACACACCAGTCATCTTTATTCTCCGTACAGACACTCACACACACGTACACACATACAAACACAATACAAACACACATTAACACAAGCATGAATAATATATATATTCACACACACACACACAACATTAGTGCCGATTATTTATGCTTATGTTAATTTACTAAGGTTTTTCCCAAAAATAGTTTAGTTTTCAAAAATACAACACTGTATATCTATCGACCAATCAAGTATCACGAAACTGCAGTTATTTGATGATAAGATGATGATGATAATTGTTACATCGTTTGGCAAACTTTACTGTTCATTTGAAAATAAGTAACCGGATGTTTTTCTCCTAATAGATAACACAATTTCTTGTTAAACGTTCTATCTATCGACCTGTGTACATCAAGCCGTTTTGTAAATTTGGATTCGGGCTAGTTAATTGTATCTCTCGCATACATTTTTCAAGTTTCATGTAGAAGTGGGTCCTCACAAAATTCGTACATTTTAGCCCAAGGTAACAGTTTCAAGTGGTGCAAAGGCTGCATTTTTGTCGTAAAGTGACGATGAATGCAAGTGAAGTGCACTCATCGACCCCGACGTGGCATGTGAACTAAATTAGTTTTTTTGCATGGCACCTGTCTGTTTATGTCATCTAAGTCTAGAGACGTGTTTTGTCATTTTAAAACAATCTGCTCTTTGATGTTTGATCAATCTATTTTCCACACACCGCAAGCAAAGTAACATAACATAGAGTTGATGTAAGCATTGTTTGTCTATGTATCCATCGTTACCGTGCCAACTAACTGACATAACAATTTGTATCTTTATCATATTCTTCGTCTAGCTTTGATAACCTTATAATTAGTTTTAGTTCTTTTTACTCCTTTTGTTTTTTGATAAATTTCGAGTCATTTTAGTGAGATAGTGAGTCACGATTCTTAGAAAATCTGTCGTCGCACCACATAAATCTATATATTTGTTTCGTAATTTCTGAAGCTCGACGAAAAATCTTGGTTGCATTTTGCTACAGTTTAGCCGCTTGTACTCTTACGTTTCATGGTTATTTAAATTGATCTTATGTCGTTTGTTGCTTTAAGTTCTAATCCGATAGAAAAGTAATCTATAGCACGAATGAGTTTGTTCATTGTTTCTCGTAGGCACGTTGCACTTATGCCCCCGACAATCAGTTGAATCTATTTATTTTTCCTAATATGTTTCAAAGAATTTCTGGCCAATTAACTGTAATGTTGCAACTACCTTTGACACGGCCTTCTTAACCATTTCAAAATGTTTCCAGAGCAGCATTCTTAAATGGAATTTTGTTGCAGGTCATTGATACGAACGTTTGATGTGAGAATGCAGGTGTCAGCTTGAGAATTGGAAGACAGATGTTGGAGAGAACTTCATTAAAATGTCTTAAGAGCAAAGCAAGGTTGTAATGTTCCCTTAAAGTAGATTCATTACGACTTTGATGTACAGCACGGACACTGGTACAGGAACATTATAGCAATGGCTTGTAGCTAACCACTCTAATATTGTTGCAGTCATCCGGAAGACTATTACCACTGTAGTTGGTGCACTTGGTGAACCCTGGCCTCTGTGTTGTTGTCATTTGTCATCGTTGTGTTTCCTTTTCTATTGTTTGTATGTATCAAGTGCGGGTTTTCACACATCCTGCTTTATCTGTCTTGTTACATTTATAATCACGATTCGACTCAACCGCCCCCTTTTCTTAAGACGGAGTTCACAGATTTTTGAGTGTGATTTTCTATGTTATAACGTTACTATATAATAGCTTCTTGGGGTTGAGGTTTAAGTTTATGTGGGGTTTCTTTAACTTATAGATGTATAGACCAAAATATCAGTTAATTACATATTATATTGACGTCACCTTGAAAGTGTTAATGAATCAGTGCTTAGCTTGTCTAGTATCACTGTAATGAGTTGTTAATTAATTGTTAGTGGACACACTGGTCAAATCTGCAATCCACGCTCCCTGTAATCTGTGTGGACTTTCAGCCAGTCTTACATTTACGACCTTAAAGGGGTCATAAACGCACACCTACGTTCGTCACCTCTGACTTACAGTCTACGCTATGGTCAGTCTGCCCCCGATGACCTGACTGAGCTGTTGGGGGGGGGGTCTTTTTGTTCTTAAAAAATACCAGTAGCACAATGCATACTCAGCTTGTTTATGACGCGTAATCAATGTATTCAATTTTATTATCGTAAATACGAGTTCAACATTCTTAAGTATTAGGCATTAACAATCTATTCCCAAATAAATGTTTAGTTTCCAAAATAACTCCTTTTTTATTTTTACGGACCATCTTATACATTTTTGCATAATCAAACGTGCTAAATTATTTCTTAATCGTCCGGATAATGGTTATTTTGCTATATTATTTTCGCTATAATTGTCATCCGGAATATAGTGCTGAACTGTAAATCTTTGGTTATTCGAGGTTGATATTCTGCGATTTGAGTTCCAATGTTTGAAATTTGCTGACACAATAAAATTTGAGATTATGTTAAATAAGACATGTGTTCGTAGATCGACGATATCATTTTCTTTAGTTAATCCTTTAATATAAATATATATATTGTCGGTATATTACTTTGCAATGTGAATACTGTATTTACTACGTAATATCACTTTATGGTGCATGTATTTATTGATATAACCATTAATAAAGAGCAATTGTTGGAAAGAAACATAAATTAAGAATTGAAGAGAGTGGAGACGAAAAGAAAAATTGACAAAATATAAGACTAAGCTGTTAGCATTTTAGCAGGTCGTTATGAGCGAAACTGTGTACCTCGCCAAAATATATTTCGGAAAATTCGCGAAATATGGTACCTTAAGAAACTAACCACGTTTACACAGTTTCATTATCTCGTTGGCCTCAGCTGTTCTTGCATACATAGTTATTGTTGTTCACATATACACGGGAAATATGTTAGTCTAATCAGTTGAAATATGTGTTTGTCTCATAACGTATAACGTCTCATTCCCGTGCACTATATGACCCTGGTGTTCATGTAATTATGTAGATGTTGATGATTTTATCCTTGACAGCAATGGTGTCATGTCAACGCAAACTCTTGGCTCTTTCTGCCTCTTGAACTTAGGGGTCAATGAGTTATAATTTTAGCTTTATAAATTCCCCATGGTTAAATGAAAGATAATGAAAGACTAATGAATGGTAGTTATTCACATTTCCATGCCATGTTTATATACTGTTAATCTATTTGTCTACTGTTTCAATCCATACCATGTTTATATACTGTTAATCTATTTGTCTACTGTTTCAATCCATACCATGTGTATATATATACTGTTAGTCTATTTGTCTAGTGTTTCAATCCATACCATGTTTATACACTGTTAGTCTATTTGTCTAG
>JAUUEB010418190.1:0-12033 GCA_032362205.1 Clione limacina
GGGACCTGCTTCCGGTCAGAATCTTCAGTCGCGATCAGGTCCGGATGAGGACGAAACGTCGACTCATAGTAAGTGATTATGTGATAATGTGTTGATAATATGTACCTTTAGTGCGACAAACGATCGGAAAATAAGCTTTTCCAAAGAAAACAAAAACATGTCAAGTATCGCCTATTTGGCCCAAGCCTATTTCCTCACCATGAGAATAACCTATACTAAACTTTTTTTGAATTCAACCATTGATATGCCACGCGAGTAAACACGCACACCTATTCTTCAAATGAACTGAATACATACTGGTTTTTTTATAATGAAGGTTGTCAGGCCATTAACTATGATACTTTTATCATTTTACAAACATAACACATTGACTCTTGGATGACCAGATTCGGAAATTTTGTTTGGGTAAAAATGACAAATTCCATTTGATATGTTAACATTTTCTGCGTCACGTCAATTAACGCCCACCCCCTGTAGGCATGACCACAGTAAATGAAAAGCTATGATCGCCAAACAATGTAGTTAAGAGTTCAAATGGATAATCCAAGTGGAAACAATTCATAATATAATTGTTACATGATCCCATGTCTGCTAGTTTATGGATTGGAAGTTGATTTTAATAGATAATTAATCATCAGAAAATATGTTTGTTTGTTCCACATGTTTACTAAAAAAGTGGACTTTTTATGCCTGGTTGCCTTATTTGTCAAGTATCTTAAACAATCCTGCGCGGAAACTTTCACCAAAACATACTGGATTTTTCGTTTTTGTATGGTCTTTACTGCTGAGATTTTTTTTGGATTATTTCAGGATCAGGGTGGAAAATAAGTTATTGAGAAAACATAGAAAATACTCCTATTTTTATTAAATGTAGTCATACCACTTGAGCTCAGGTCCGTAGCAGGGGGAGGGGGGGCATGGAGGAATGTCCCCCTCTATTTGAGATATAAAAATGCTATACATTTGTACAATCTATTACTTATCTAAAAAAAAATTCGAAGCGATTATTTTGATAATATTCAAGACTGTCCCCCTTTTCAAAATCCTGACTACGCGCCTGGTTGAGCTAGAGGTTAAGTTGACAAGTTCTCTCTACATAATCATTGAATACATCCGTTTTGATACCTTAACCAGTTGCAGTGGAACTAAATCCGAAAAAAGATGAAACTATGGTATCCTATGCAAATGTTTAAAACGGTTCATTCAATTTCGTTATCAAATCAATAACCATGAATTTGTCCACACTCTTAAAATTCACGTTATTCATTCATCTATAAAGAAAAAATGTGACATCTTGATTTTTTTTTACTGACGATGCTAAATATACTATTTTTTTGTTAAAATATGTTGCGCAAAAAGATAAGGACATCCTGTTGTAAGGAAAGGAACCCAATAAGAGTCAGGCACGTAGACAGGATTTTGAAATGGGGGGGGGGCAACTTTGGATATTATCAAAGCAATGGCCGCAAAGCGATCGAAATTGGTTAAAAATGATGCAAATTTAGAGCATTTAAGAGCAATTATCAAAGCAATATTATCGGCAGAAATATTTGAGATTGGTAAAAAAGTGTGCAAATTTAGAGCATGTGGATCTCTAATGAGGGGGGGGGGGACTTTTCCCATGTCCCCCTGACTACGTGCCTGATAAGAGTAGATCATAGTGCAAATTTGGGCCACGTTTATTATTATGATCGTTATGTGTAACAAAGAATGTGATAGAAGAATACGGAAACAAAACAAACTTTGGTACGGATTAATATACGCTAAAAGCTTAGGTGGATACAAACAACATACTGAATGTTTTTTTCGATTGAGTTAAACTGGTGTTGGTTTAACCCTACTGAATACATACATATATTTAGATGGATAGACATTCATTTTCGCAAGCTCGGACAATATTGCAGTATATTGCACATGATCATGCGATACATCAGTATTACAACCAGACATATATGTATACAGGCGCGTAGTCAGGGGGCAAGGGAGATCACCTTTTCGAAATGTTAATGCCCTACATTTGCACCAGTTATGACTCATTTTAAAAAGATCTGCCGTATTCATTTGACACAAAAAGGTTTTCCCCTCTTTTTAAATATCCTGGCTACTTGCCTTCATATATGACGTGTTTAAAGTTTACAATGGACATTTCTGTTCTTAACGTATATATATATATAGATATATATACAATTTTACTCACATAATATTTTCTTTAGGAAGGAAAGACTTTTTCACGGTGTTGAACCGATCATCAGATTCCTCAAAGACACGCATTTCTTTGAGGAAGCTGATGATCGGTTACAACGTGAACAAGTCTTTCCTTCTTAAAGTAATTACTGGCAAAATTGGATAACACGTAGCGGCATTGGCGAGAGGGTGAATATAGGTCATCCCCCCTCACGCCAGCCTCGAAAATCACCGGATGACGCAAAATGCACACGGAAATACAGATCAACACACCAGCCGTCACTCTGTGATCAGCCTTCGGGTGAAACGACTCGTAAGAGTGAAACTAAGGTATGTTGAATTACTAAATAGCCTCATGGATAATACTATTTCATTCGAGGTCTCTTTCCAACAACTTTTCTAAGGATATAAATATATATATCTGTCTGTCTGTCTGTCTGTCTGTCTGTCTGTGCTTTTCCCTGAAGTGTATTTCCGTGTATTTTCTTGCTTGTGTGCCCTTCTCGTTTTCCACTGTGTATTTGTATTTGTCTATATGCGATTTGGAACACAATGTAAACAACAGTCTGTTGTGACAAAAATTTCGTTTAATCAAATTAATGACCAACATATAATACCATTTATACGTGTAAGGTATCATGTTTTATTGTAAAATGATCATTATCAGATATCTATGTGATTTCTTACAGTTTTTTATGAATTGCTCAGTCCATTCTGAGATGTGTTTTTTTTACAAAGTTACACCAAGGCTGACAAAAGACAAATATCACTCTTTACAATGGTTAAAATACATAAAGTGGTTTTAAGGGCTGTGAGTATAAAATTACAGATACACTATGTACACAGGTTGATACCAGTTAACAAACTTTGTACACTGCACGGGAAGGATTCAAAAAACTTTAGGATCTCGTTAATATTGTGAAACGTGTAGATTGACTTCAATGTCTTCTTAAGCTGTTGTCCAAAGCTACAGTTTTAGAAAAGAAATTGCTATTTGTAAACCTAACGTTATATTATTCCACGCACAATTATATTGTGCCGTGGTATATTTTCTTATTGTTAGTCTGTCGTTTTACGCGATAACTTGAGTAATTTTGTTAGGATCTCTTTCGTTTTTAGAAGGATGATAGAAACCAGGAATTTAATTTCTGCTATTTAAATCCAGAAATATTTGTGAAAAATTGACGGAGTTATTGCCCGTATTGAGTATTTTTTATATATTTTTCTTTGTTATTTTGGCAAAAACACGCTGTGGCATCTTAAGAGTTAAGAATCTGAAATCTTGGAAAGAGGCATTTCTAGTGACTATCTTTAATCATCTTTAACAATGTTTTGAATAATCAACTTAAAAACAGAGTTATGATCCCTTTGAGTATTTTGCTATATGTCTTTCTTTGTTCACTTTTTTGAACACGCTATGGTTCAATCGTCAAAGATAGAAATCTGAAATTTTGCACAGAGGCTTAACTCGTGAGTTCCTAAACGCTGCAGACAAATGTTTTGGAAACAACCCCGTTTTGACAGAGTTATGTCCCTTTTATGATTTTCAGGTACGTTATTTTGGCAGTGGACGCATCGTTGCGAGTAAGACCCTGAAATATTGCACACAGGTTCTTCTAGGGACCTTCTAAAAATATTTTTCTCAACTTTGTGAGAGTCACGGACCTTGAGTTGTTTGCCATATGTTCTTTCTTACTTGTGTCTGATGTGCGAGGTTGTACTACGAGTACTCATTTTTCTAGTGTTTAAGTTGCCACAAGTAACAGTGATGCCTTGCCTTCTTCAAGACTTTCATGATTATATTGCTCAGCAACTAGGTGAGTTGGTGTCGAAGAAAAATGAAAGACGCGACAGCTACAATACATTTATTGATGCTGCTCATGATGTAAATAAGTTGTTTCCATAAATGTTGAAAATCAATGAAACTTGTAATACGATTGAACAAATAATTGTAAACTGTATACTTCACAGTAACATCCACTATAACAGTTTATGAAACAACGGCCTGGTTGTACTTTACCGATAGCAAAAAGAGTCATGCCTGTATCAATACTTGTTTAAAAGTCAAATAATACGAAAATATTGGACTTTCCTAAAGGTTGTCATTTTCCTCCCCCTCATACCTTGGATTATAAGTCCTTTAGGGAAAGACCTGTGATCTCCCCCCAGGCAACTCATAACGTTATGTCATCCATTTTTAGATTGACTAGAAAGATGTCAAATTGGCTTCTCTTAATTTGCTAGGATGTTTATAAAAGAAGGGATTTGTCGACTATTTGTTTATTCTTAGAAATGAAGCGCTGGGTTTTATTTAAAAGCTAATATATTTTTGGTGAAGCTATATTTGAAAAAGATTCGCCAATCTGTAGCATATGAACGTATAATTGATTATCTATATTAATTTTGTTTAGTGACCAAGTAGAATGATAAATGTGTAACCTATGTGTGATATAATCGTGGCTCGATTAAGATGTTATCATATTAAGATATCGATTTATATATAACCTGATTAAAATGTCAGCTGATTTTGATGTCATCTGATTAAAATGTCACCTGATTTTGATGTCACATGATTAAAATGTCATCTTTTTAAGATGTGACTTGATTAGAATGTCACCTTATTAAGATTCCACCTTGTTAAGATGTTGACCGGTTAAAGAACGAAACTCCGCAAAACGGATACTGGTGGTGTCGGTCGTCAGGAGACTCTTGACGACTTCATCATAACATTGGGTCCTCTCACCAATGGGAGGCCTCACCCACAATATACTTTACCACTTTCCTTTCAGCTATCGTCATTCGTCTCTAACCATATGCAATGGCTTGCCCTCCTCAACAACCTTCTCCGATCATCACACCCATCTGTCTATTGCTCAGTTTACCTATCTTTAGCCTCTTCATAACAGTGACACCAACATTCCATCTGCAGACAACGTCGATTGGGAAAAGAACCACTGTCTATCGACTCTACACATTTTCTGACAAGTAGCGGTCATGTTTCCGCTCTATAGCAGCATCAATTTGTACTATTGGGACACTGTTATTTCCACAATTTTCCTGCACCATATCACCAGGTTATGCTTTTTAAATGTGGGTATGGGTAATTTCCCTCACGTTGATTAGCTTTCAGCTACTTGCCACAAGTAACAGTGATGCCTCGCCTTCTTCAAGACTTTCATGATTATATTTCTCAGCAACTAGGTGAGTTTGTGTCGAAGGAAAAAGAAAGACGATTACGGGATCCGGGGAAGAATGAAATTGTGAGCAAGACGGAGAAACGAGAGCCGTGTGTACGTTTCTTTCCCTCCTGGATCAAGCCACCCGCGGGAACAAACACTATCTTCTTTTGCATTCGGCTATGTGGTTGTACCCCATGTCTGTAGTCACTTGTTTGCTTCCTTGCTGCCTCATCGAACACTTTGAGAACATGGTTGTGTCTCTATGTGGCAGTTCAATGCCCGGGAAACAGTTTGACATGATGTGATTCATTTAACACAGTTGCACTTGAGATCCTCTTGTATATTCCACCTCACAAAGTTTATCGGGGATGGTAGCACATCATAATTTGAATTAAGCAGAACTCCAATATCACCTTCCATCCGACCTTTATTTCCATAAACTCTCCTTCTACTAAAGCAATTGATTAGGGACACTAGACAATGTGTACTTATCTTTCTTCGACTTCGATTGATTTCACACAACATTTGGCAGTCCTTCTTTCTCACTGGGCCACTTTGCAAAATTGCGTAAACGGATTGTCACTCACCACTGACGTGTTATCTTATATAAACTTCAAGGATGCAACAATTTCATCGGTGGCTTTTTCAGCTTTACTTTTTCTTGTGATCTTCACTTCTGGCGGATTGACATCAGTTCTGGAGCTCGAGACTTCCTCAGCCTCATTACCGTCCTCACTTCCCCTGCGTTGAAGATATCTACAGTTGATGTAAAAGGAAGCTGTATTGCATCTTGTTGTCGATATAGAGCAGTGGCATTGATGATGCAGGGAAGACCAAGCCATGTTATTATGCAGACATTACACTTTTGCTCAATAATATCTTCTCTAAACATTGCAAATTCGAAGATCATCGATGACCAGTCTAGAGGTAGGTACAGGTCAAACTGCAGGCAACAGACTTATATTGCCTTCAGCTCTTCTTCCGCCTATTTAATCAATCCTCCTCTTCTTTCTGATGATTTTTCAAATATGAGCTCCACCAAAATATGTTGAAGCATACCAACGGGCAAGATTTTTTACCGGTTCTTTCTTGACTGTAAGCGTTGTGTCGCCTTTTAACTAGAGGTCCTAATAAAGGATATTCAGCCTCTATTTCCCCACTGTTGGAGGTTCCAACCACTGCTTCCGTAGCTCACGCTTCTTTATTTCTGAGTTGCTCAATATTCCTTTACATCCTGCTTTTGTCACCATCTTTCTTTTCCGATTGAGATATCACCCGATTAAGAAGTCACCCTATTAAGAAATCAATGAGAATGTCACCTGATTAAGATGTCAAACACTTAAGATGTCACCCGATTACAATTTCACCCAACTAAGATGTCCCCCTAATAAGATACCGATTTAGATGTCACCTAGTTAAAATGTCACCTGATTAAAATGTCACCTGATTAAGATTTCACCCGGTTTATATCTCACCTGATTAACGAACAAAAAGTGTACATGTCCACTTACCATACCATATCACTTGTGATGACAAATTAATCTTAAACGAAACATTAATCAGAGGAAAAATCTACTCTCTAAAATCAAACTGGTCAATGTCCTGAACTAGTTAAATGAAGCCTTTCATTTCTTCTTGGGATTTATAGACAGTCTTATCCGGTACCTCGTTGAATTATCTTTTTATCTGTCAAAGTAAATGGCAAAGGGTTCTAAACTCGACGTTATTTCTAGCATATGAAACAAAGCGAGACACCTGCGGCCCTACAGTCTTAGACTAGATGACATTTTCCTCCCTCAGTTGTCCTGCAGAGACATTTTGCTTGATGGGCTAACGAGGCAAGAGAGACAGAAGGAAAAAAGCAAGTGGATAAGTAGAAAGACGAATGTTCTTCCAGATGGATCGAAGGCGAATGAAAGACGAGAACGGGATCCGGGATAGAATGAAATCGTGAGCAAGACGGAGAAACGAGAGCCGTTGATGACAGAGAAGAAAACAAACACCGGTGGAACTGCTAGAACTGCTAGAACTGCTAGCGAGGCCCTAAATCGATACGACTCCAATCAAGTTTATAAACTTATAATGTAGAGCGGGACTCGAGTGCGTGGAATAAGGCAGCCGACCGGGAGGGGAAAATCTATTTGAGGGATGTGAGAGTTAAGTTTGAGTCGGTCGATGAGGTTTGAGCGTTATTTTTGCATTCTTATTTGCATGTGCCGCGATAGTATGTCTTCATTTGTCGGTATGGATCGTCCAGAAATGGAAAAAAAACTATTAGAAACTATGAGCCAACGATGGGTTTTGAGTTGGTGGGTGTATGGCTTAGAGAAGTGTAAATGAGTTCATGAAGGATGACGGAGTAGGAGATTTGATTATTCAAAGCAGCGGAGACAATTATCGGCGTAACTGTCGGAGTATATACTCAGCCCTCGCTGAGGAGACAAAGTCGGTCCCGCTAGTGATAGGATTCACTGTTGCTTAACTGCTTGGTGTCTGTCTACTGTCTAATAACTGCTGATGGCACAAATCAAGATACAAGGATCAATCCCTAGAAAAAGAATTGTTAAAAAAGCATCAAGAACTTTCCAAAATTCATTTAAAGCATACATGCGTGTAGTATGGTACTTATGAGTATTCTTTACAGCATCGTTCCTCAACATAAGGGTATCTTTTTAAAAAATGGTAGAAAAGAAATGGTAAAGGGAGTCGGATCCGCAGGCCTTCTGTAAAATCAAATGAGACTTTAAAAATGTTTGGGACACCTGCTCTTAAGCACATAGTACCTAATTAGCAACATCAACAATTGTTACATAAAATCAAGTATATTTGGCCAATGATACACCATGAGTAGTACTTTAAGAATGGATCATCCCACTGTTGTTTCATCTAGCGTTTCAATACAATTTTTCGTTCAACAATTGTCTCAGCGTTACAAATTCCACCAGTGTAACTCCTCAGAAGAAAAAAACATACCATTGCTTAATTACTTGAGTTTCAATCACAGATCTAATCATATTCTGTTCTAGTGTCAGCATTTGTCGAAAAGACAATCTTCTCTTTTTGTTTATTTTCCAAAAAAAAGTTGAGACAGGACCATCACTTAATTAAATACTGATCTATACTGATGTCTTGGTGCGGTGATTTTGTTATATTTACTGGCAACAATTTATCAACGCTTTTTTCTGTTAGTAAACTTAAGTAAACGAAACAATATCTTCTTCCTCTATATCAGTTTACTCGAACATGGATTGATCTTCAATGGTTTGCAATGCGTATGCAACCATCAAAACATCTTTAATAATTGCCATAGTTTTAAGGAAAGATCAGCACTATTATTTCTCGAGCACCATTACCTGTTTCTATGTACCCCCAAACTCTATAATTTTCTATAATTATCTTATGTAGTGAACCAAAGCTGCTAGACAAATCCAATTTCAATACATTACAGGTAACTGTGATTACTTTTACTCAAAGTTTATTAGCTTAAATTGGATATTTATGTGTACAGACTGTCCCGAAAGATCCTCCCTATTGACTTTTGCACAAATAATTGATAAAAAATTGTCTAAAAATATAGTTCATATGACGTAGTTTGCTGTATAAATCATGTACCAACCAAATTGGTAATAAAGAACGAGTCGTTTCTGTAACAAAAACCAACGTGAATTATCGTTTTTGTATGACATATTTGCACTTTGCTTGATATTTGTGTAACAAAGCGACTCGTTCCTATGTTGTAATAAAAACCTTGACCATAATCTGATAATAAGCCTCATCTCTTTACAATTTGAGCAGAATGGGAAAAAATGGCTTGTGTATGCTAATGGAGTTTGTCTAGTAGCTAGTGTCTGGTATGGATATTCCTATACCGTTAAAATTATGTGTTTGACAAGTAGCTCAATGAGTTGGGACTGCATAAAAGTGGGGAAAATGTTTGTTCTACGTCCACGGTTACGTGGATGGCGGTATGGACAACAAAAGAAGAAAAAATAACGGCTTTCAATATCCGTTTCAATGACAGACTCGATAATTGACCTTTAGTTAAGCAAGCTCGTGGCATGCTCCATACTTCCTCATAACGATGGTTTTGGTACTGAAATAGTCACCCTAGCTTAATCAAACAACACATTGCCTATTGTGTCAGCCAGCTTGATGGAAAGGAACACTTTAGTACTTCAGTTTTAACGTAGAGTCTCATGAAAAGAGTTCTAATTCCTTGAGAGCTTAACGAGAATAAGCTACTTGTCCTTCTTTGAAACCCTACTATGGAATAATAACCACATACCGATGGCTTACTTGCTTATCAGTACCATAAGGGGGAGCTGATGTCGATTTAAAAGTAGATGAAAGATGGGAATAAGATTTAACGTGACATTAAATCAAAGACCATTCAATATCCAGTTCTGCGACAAAATTGCTCGCTTCATCGCATTAAAAAAGACGCAGTCAAATTAACCTACACCCTTGTGGCCAACGATTGAAAGATTTATTAAAAAAGCAATTCCGACATTTTCCAGAGAGTTTTCTTCCTTGCCTGGCACAATCGATTTTACGACAAGCCTCCAACTTGAAATATTCAGTTATTAATGGTTTTAAGAAAATGAGGGACTTCTAGCCTTAAGAGATTTACGATCGAATTGTTTTCGTTTGATAGTCAAAAATACAAACAAACGAAAGCAGGAAGAGGTTCATCTACATAGAGTTATTTCAACATACTTGGTATGTTGAAAACAATCTTAAAAACATATCTCAAGACCAGCAAGCCGAACACAGTGTCTAGATTGAATTGATTCTTAAGTTTATTGTAGTCGGAAGATAAAGAAATTGTTTCTTTTGTTAGCCCTTTGCCCCGGGGGAACAATTTTATCTAAAGATCAATGTACTTTACTTTCTCGTGTCTGTTGTATGTTTGAATTCAGATGACGTCTTTTTATTTAAAGTTTTTTATACTTTTAATCAAATAGTTTACATAGAATACGGTCTACACAATATCGAAGAACAACTCTTTTCCTGAGATTATATCGCAAAAATGCGCGTAGTCAAGGGGACATGAAGGAATCCCCCCTCATTTGATGCTAAAACGCTTTTAATTTGAACAATTTTAAACACATTTTCAGATTGTCGGTCGCTGAACGACCATTAATTTGACACAAATCAAATTTTATCCCCCTCCCTTTCATTATCCTGCCTACGCGCCTGATTACAAAGGCAAATTGTCTTATATAAATAAACTCTCGGTGTACATCACGCAGGTAGTGTACATCTAGATAACAAGATTGAACGTCTGTTTATTTTTACATGCGATGTTTGTGGGTTTGAGTGCACCACGATAACTCCCACAGATTGACTCAATTGACACAATGCTTGGCATGTTGTTTGTAGACATACTGGGACGTTGTACGGTTAAGCTGTTGGTGTTTTGGGGATTGGAATCCAAGGTTCTCTCTCAATTTACGAATAAATTGTTTTTATTTTATTCAATTAAACATTGAGGTTACTAGTAAACACAGCATAAAAAGCAGCGACGAAAAAACTTCGTGTATTTTCAAATCAGGTGTAAAAACCTTCTATCAAAAAATAAGGTTGATAATTGAATGAGAAACCTTTGCTATTCTTCGGCTTATTATTTAATTTTCTCTATATGTTCATAAAATATTGGTCAATAATTTTAAAAATGTCTTTTATTTTAATGAAAAGTAACAAGACATTTTTGGAGGATTTTTTCAGTTTGATTCTTTAGAGAACATTCCAGATTAAGCCACTTAATTAGGAAGATCATATAACATTTTGCAAACTTTGAAAATGATATCCTTATCTCAAAGAAAACTACAATCAATACGCCTGTGGTCTTATCGTCTATTCTTCTCTTTTAAAGTATTGAATGAACATAACATGATTAGAAAACATTTATACAGATCCTCTCTTTATTTTTCTTAGTAACCATATTCATCGACACGTATTTGCTATTTCCCTGTTTCTCTGACTATCCCACGTGTGTTCGATAAACTTTCCTATCCATAATCCCCTGAAATCAATGAGAAACGTGACTGCCAAGCCTTAAAAGTCCGTCCCATCCTGGAAATAACGTGCCAGTTCTCAAGTAATGGTGGCCTGTTTGTCCTGCTAGCCACTCGGTCAACAAGGTTTGTCATTGTGTGTCTGCTTATTGACAATATATGGAGGTCCTCTTCACAATCACATGCTGGGCTAACCCAAGAAACTCTCTGGAGGAAGACTCGACGTGATCTACTCCAAGATTACGGAAATTATAATGCCTGATACTTAGCCCATACAGCCATATTATACTGCCTGTTTTTTGGCTCAAATTGGAAGTGGGAATATATCCTACGCAGTTCATCAAAACACATTCAGGCAGGTCAGGGCTCATATTGGAAAAGAAAATTATCATCCAGGCCATAGAACCATATATTTTGCTAGTTTTTGCTCACATTTGAAAGGAAAATATCATACCGTAAGAAGAGAAAAGTATATTATTAGTATGGTAACTTTTCTAATTTGTTTGCTATCAAGCTGATTTGACATCGCTGAGGCTATAGCTCCACATCGGATTCAGAGCCAACAGTTGCTCAACTAGAGCACTACTTAGTAAGGTTAGCTTTGAAACACCAAAAAATAGATTTATTCCCCGAAGGGTTTTTTGTCCCATGAT
>JAUUEB010418301.1:0-12033 GCA_032362205.1 Clione limacina
ACTCGGGTGCCAAAGTTCGGGTTTCCTTATTTCCTTAATTTGATTATTATTTCTACACAGTACATCTTTTTTATTTTTGGTCAATAAAATCGGATATGAAATAAAATAAATATCACACTTTTAAATTTGGATACAAAAAATATTGCCCTATTCGTGTTTAGAGACAAGTAATTCGAACTCGCTAAAGCTCGTTCGAATACTACTCTACTCTCAACACTCAGAGGGCAATATTTTTCGTATAAAAAATTAGTCGTGTAATATTCACTATTTATTGCCTCGTTTTCATTATTTAAATCAAAGGCTTATGAAAACAACTCGACAATTATCATCGAGTGGGTAGTTTTGCAAGCTTTATCTGTGGACTTTCAATTGTGCCAATAAAAATTAAAATTGAAAATGGTTTAGCCAAATAAGGCTATAATTCTGTCGGGCTATATAATTTATGTTTGATGATCACTCCCTCTGGCAAGTAATATATCTGATGTTGAATTCTAAAAATATATTATATCAAGTTAAAAAGTTATGGAAGAGAACGGTCTTCGACAGAAAGGTAAAAAAGGGGCATCAATCTCCAGCAGATATTATATATGTTACTTTGCGCCAGTGTTCATTTTTAATAACACCAAGTAACATTTATTTATTTTTATTATCATCATTTTACCTACAAATCAGATGACCAAATGTGTAATCAAAATATAGTGGAATATAGAATTAATTAACAAATTTAATGTTTGCTTAGACCTCGGATGTTCTGTTTATTATTGATCGAAGATAAGTAATTACATGCTACAAATTACTTGAAAACACACACAACGTTCATTTCATGAAATCATTTTTGTTTGGGTTTTTCTTCAATGAATGATCTAAATGATTTCTAAATGACATCTTTTTTCAGTCAGTTTTCTGTGTATTACACAATGCACGTACTGTACGTTTTGGCCCTTGTGGCAATATCTGCCCATGTTGTGATGACGAATGATGAAGAAGAGAAAAGTGAGTTTCTGTATTTAATTTTTTATTTCCCTAAATTAACAAATAACAAAAATTTAAAAAAAACTAGGTTCCATACAATAAAGAGATTTTAATCTTTAAAACATATGACGAGTAGATTACCTCCCCTCTTGTTATCGTTATCTCGATGGTATTTGTAAACATCTCAACTAAGCTAAAATTAGATCAACATCTAATCCAAACTTTATCAAAAATACCCAATGGTGGCAGAATGTCAACGTCTAAATATAGGGTGGGGGCTACCCCATGCCAATATATGACTTAAACGCATCATTTTGGATAATTCTAATAAACACCACAGTTGTCATTATAAATCGTCTAAAATTAACCCGTTTTGCCTATACGAACATGTTATTTCTGTGACACATCGTATTAAAATATGACTAAACCCTATAACTCAAAATCACAAAAAATGTAATAGAAATATATAGACATAAGCCATTGTTTAAAACAATATTTCAAATGTGAAACTAAACTGGTTTAGTTATTTTTGATGACGTATTTATAACCTTTGGTCTATTGTTCCATTTAATTATCTAGGACCTTGTCGACTAAATAACACATACTATTTAGGACTGTTACACGTTTTTTGACAAGGAAAATGCAACTAAGAAACAAGATTGACCAGGTAATCTCCTAAGCACATACGTCTTAACCCGTGTTTCAAAAGATGAGACAAACCATTCCTTCTACGAACAACTTGCCTTAAATATTAAGTGACTACAATGCCATGATTGAATAGTGATACTTGGGGACATAAAGTACGATTTGGTCAAAACATTTGAGAAATCTCATTGAAGAAAGCACGAATAAGGAAGCATGGAATGGACAACTCCACCTGTTATTGTGCTCCCACCGCAGCTTGTGATTCCAAACTACATTCTCCTGCACAAAATCGAGGTAAGGGAGACCAGGAAGGATCATTCCAGATCAAAATTGTGGCACCAGTTAGATTTCATAATCTCTAGAAAAACTCTCATCGACAACAACCATTAACACGTACCTATTACAGCGCATATTGAAACACCGAAAATAATTTATGCGCTTATCAGAATCAACCATACAATGTTTCATTTAGAAACATCTCATATTAAACTCGAGATAAACCTTGCTTAATCCCTCATCAACATCTACATTAGTGAATCAAGGAATATATTGAAGAAAAACGAGCCAGATCGACACTTGAAGTTATCAATACAAGCATCTAATAGGCCCGGCTGTTGATGCTTAAACAGATTATATACGGATTCGACTTCTGGGTGTTGTATAAAGGATCAGATAAACATATTAACAGACTAGGTACCGACAAAAAGCATATCCCTATGGCAGCATTAAGCTGTTATGCATTGCTTGGTATGGGTCTTGTAACTTAAAACAATCTACTTCGAAACAAAAGAACACAAGGAATCGTGTCAGACTGTCCTCTTTTGAAAGCCAGCGTAACGCTGTGTGCACAGAGTCTTTAGATCTGATAGATCAGATAGTTGGCCTCAATTGTGTTCGCTGCCTTTATCACCATTTATAATGTTTTATGGAGACATTTCACTCATGTTTAGAGCAACTAAATACTGTCTATATATGACGGGATTTCTTTTTTCATGATAGCAACAAAAATTATATTATACCCAACCATGTTTTTGCTGTTATTTTTTTCTTTTAGTGTTCGATATAATATAGTGGTCGCCTTGGTAACAAACAATGGCCGTTTCTTGACAATATCTCATAAGTTACTGCGGGAAAAATCTCTCCTCGTATAGCTGCTTTTCAACATGTTTTCTCATTCTATTGATTTAGACCGATAATGGGACACCTTAAGTCCTTTGGCTATGCACCTGTTCTATCTCTCTCTTGTGGGTTAATCGTTAGTTTTGCAAACTACTTTTAGTATCACCACTGTCCCTTTGATCGCCTGCCTGTGAAACTAACACACTCCTGTCGCTTCCGGTAGTCTCATTTCCCCATGCAGTACAAAAACGTCCCTGTTGAGAAACACTGCTTTAGTCGATCTCTATACCCAATCACCATGGTGTCGTCTGTCACCTATTGTTCTTTTATAATCGTCATCCTACTGCACATCCCTCTTAAACCGTTTAAGAATAATATTTGTTCGTCTTTTTAAAAAATAGAAGAAATAAAAAATTTAATTTTTCTTCAAGGAAAATAAGAAGTGTATGTGTAGGGGTAGGCAGAAGTAAGGTTAGATAAGGGCACAAAATGAAAAGGGCTATGAATTCAATTTCGTACGGGTCCACGGAGCCTTTCAGATGTATCTCGGGATGTACCTCCTTCAGTTAAATAGTTCAATAGAATAAATCATAAAGAAAATACGATAAAAGAATGAAAAAACGGTTCGTCGTATGACCACAAAAATAAACATATAATCCATGATATATATTTCTCTCGGCTTCGCCGATCGAGACTCTTTTGGTGGAAAACTTCACAAACTTATCTTTAATACATGATTAACAGAAAAAGGTTACATCGAACAGTCGTTTCACATTTGTCTTAAACAAAATTAACCAAGCTAAGAGCAAGAGCGAAATGAGTAGAGCATGGTGAAATTTAAAATAAAGTCTACAGTCTAACAATGTAAAAAGATATATTCAAAACGAAAATCAAATAACGATAACTAAGACTGGTGACGTTTTAAATAAAATAATAATAATGTCACAATATTTGTTACAGAAATATCTGCAGATATCACAGAAACTGTCGCTTCTCTTGTAGAAATCGTGGAATCCATTAAACATGACCTGAGCCAATCGGAGGATGACCACATGCAGCTCGGCAAATTAGTGCAAGAAATGGGGGTCTTACACCATAAGGCCGACAACATTACAAAGTCAGTCGATGAGTTTAACTTCAACCTAAACCGTAAAATAGATGACGTCCGTACGATATGTGAGGTAATATTTGATGAACAACAGAGTGATAAAAAAGTTGAAATGTGCTCTAAACAAAGTGGCTGCAAGACAAAACATAATAATAATGTAGTTAATAGATACGAGTGCTACAAGTTGGAAATGAACAATCACGCTATTAAAGTAACATGGCACGAAGCAGTTCAAAGATGTCACGATCTTGGTGGGTTTTTGGCTGAACCGCAAGACATTGAGAGTGTTAACTTTTTTGAGGACTACATACAAATGAGAGCTCCATTTTCGACTGATGAAGTTGACATAGCAGTATGGTTTGGAGCTTCTGATGCACAGACAGAGGGCAGTTGGACCTGGGTGACGTCAGGAAAATCAATGTCTGCTTCTGCTTGGCTCACAGAATACCCTAAGGGAGGAAGTCATGATGATGACTGTGCAGAAATACAGTTTTCTCGTATAGCTAAATGGAGAGATCAAGATTGTTCTGTTAAACAGGGTTTTGTTTGTCAGAAAAATGCTGATTCTTGTGATGATTGGCAGTTTATAGTGGACTCATGAATGGAGGTTTCTAGATGTGCATCAGAGATATTTAGTTGTATTGATTAAATTTTAGCACATTAAAAAAGAATCGTCAGTCTAGTTTGTGTCTGTTTTTTTATCCAGTTCTGCCTTTCATCAGTTATGCGTTTCATGCACTAATAATCTGCCGGATAAAACAATCAGTTTTTAACTTTTATCACACAATCTAAACGGCAGAAGGCATGTAACTGTTTTTGTTCTGTGCAGTTTATTGTCTAATTTGCAAAATAAGTTTAAAGGGCGCAAGAGCTAACAAATAGTTACTATATTTTTATCATATTTATATATATTTTTTTATTATTACTATTTTTAGTATAAGCAATGCTATTTATCTCACATATACTCGGAAGACTAACATTCATCCGACCCGTTTCAACGCATCAACGCATTCTCTTCAAGGGCTTAGAAGGAAAAAACATGAAGAGGACGCTAAGATGCGGTTAAAAAAAACTATATTCGATACGTATTGAAAACTAAATGCCATGTAGTCGACTATTAAAATAACATATTTATATTTATAGATGTTCTATTTATAGCAAAAGCAAATACGATACCACATTTTTTTTGCATTTACAAAGCACCTTAAGATAATAACTGATACATTAGACTTAAATAGTATCTAATAAAAGATATTCTGCATTTTAGAGAGTGTTTTGATCCTGCAAAAGTGTTTTTTTCTAAAAATCTAAAATCTTTAAAATGTCCTGCTTTGCACTGGGTTTAGTTTCGATCACTGTGCAGTGATCTCTCAGAATGTGAAAGAGGTCAGCCTTAATGATGTTATAGAGAGTTAGTCCGATTCATCAGACTAACTCTGGCGGTCCCTCCTTTGGTGGTGTTTGGTTGGATCAATTGAAGGAGAACAGGTGAAAGCTCCAGGTCCTGGTCACTGTTGAGAGAAGGGTCGGACTTGTAGTTTTCAATGGCTTCTCTGATTTTCCTACGATTAACGTTGCTCTCTTGTTCCATTAGGCTTACATTGTCTAAACTGACGCATGGCCAGACTTTTGAATAGAGTTTTTACTGTAACAATGTTACAAGCTGTTTTCTCAAAGACCTTGCCGTTTCGTCTACATAGCTTTCATAACATTTGTCGCAATCAATGTTGTAGATTACACCACATTTATTTTTAGTTGGATCTTGGGTATTACGAGGGCCGACCGATGATGCAAGGTAAGGCTACCGAAGACAATCTACGGGTGGGGCTGCCTTGTTCTGGTGTTCTGTTGCGGTCGGAGAGGGCTTTTCTTGTGAGGCGTGAAAAAATACTATATTTTTGGTAAATAATTGTTAAGAAAATAGTACTAGTCATATTTTAGTTTTAAAAAGTTCTCACACGCAATTTCACTGTCTGGTTA
This sequence comes from Clione limacina, assembly GCA_032362205.1. Taxonomy (NCBI): domain Eukaryota; kingdom Metazoa; phylum Mollusca; class Gastropoda; order Pteropoda; family Clionidae; genus Clione; species Clione limacina. The sequence continues at coordinate 5,825 of JAUUEB010418301.1, forward strand.
ATATTACGACTCTGATAATAAACAAATCTTATAAAACATTTAAACGTAATTCCGCTTAAAACAGTTGGTATTAAAAAATGTGCAAGATGTCGTGTTTTTAAGAGGCCAGTTGTTGTGAATGCCTTTTGTCGTACATTCTAAAATACAATGCGGAATAGAAATTGGAAAAAAACATACATATATTTTTACTTATGAGTGCATAGTAAGAAACATTGTTTTAATAAATACGGAGACTCTATCGGTTCTGAATGATTCATTAAGAAATATGAATGACATATATTGGGTTTGAATTCCAATATAACTTGAGACATATAACAGGTTCTATATAGTAAATAGACAGAAAACGGGATGAACATTGGTCTGAAACTCTCCGATGACAATTTTTGTTATGGACAAGGCTTGAGGTCCGGCTATATCAGACTTGTCAACTTCCTGAAAACAAATCGGGAGTCGAAATTGTTTGGTAATTTTTGGCCCGACATTTTTTATTAAAAATTAACAATATCATACGTACTACAAAAATACTCATGAAAACAAATCAGGTGGTAAATTCATTATTTTATAAGGTCATTTAACTAAAAACAAATCTGCTGGCTTCGGTGATTTTGCCAATGTACGAAGTCGGTGGTATCCCCTTTTCTTTTTGCATCAATTGCAGAACAGTTGACATCAGGTCTGTCAATATGTTGCGTAGTACATGGCCAACATATTTTAGTCTTCTTTTATCGACTAAGCATTTGTCGTTTAACAGCCAGTTCCCTCAGTACACTCTCATTTGTTCTGTCGAACTCACTCAGAAGACGTCTGTAGAACAACATCTCTGCAGCATTGTTTTTTTCTTGTCATCCTGTTTGAGAGTCAAGGCTTCACACCCATACAGCACCACTGGCCCAATTAGACATTTCAAGATTTTTACTTTCAATTCTTAAGGAATACCTCTGTCTTTCCAAATATAAGTCAGCTGTATCATTTTCTGATTGGCCATCGTTTTCATTGATTGAGCCTAAATACTTAAAGTTTTCGACATATTCAGGAGTTTCCTACTTTAATTTCTTGTGGAGTGTCTCTTCCGTTTATGTACATAACTTTGGTTATCTTGGCATTCAGTTTGAGGCCAGCATTCCTCCCAGCTATGTCCAGTCAGTTCAAGATTCTCTTCATGCTTGTTATATTTTCAGCAAGTAGGACAGTGTCATATGCATACCGAAGGTCTGTGAGGGTTCTTCCTTTTACTATGGTTCCTAGATCTTCAATTTCTGACTATCTCCTCACTTGCTCTGCATGGACACTGAAGAGCTGGGGGAGAGTATGCAGCCTTGCCTGACGCCTGTTTATACTGAAGTCGTTGCAGTGTTCATCATTCCATCTGATAGTTACCTTCTGATTATCGTACAGGCTTGCTATGAGGGAGACAAGATGTGCTTGGAAACCCATCTTTAACATGGTGCTGAAAAGGTGTTGGTGTCTGACACTGTCAAAGACCTTACTGTAGTCGATGAAAGTAATAAAGGCCTGTTCGTCTGTCTTTCTGATCTTCTCAATCAGTATCTGTAGTACAAAAAGCATGTCTATGGTACCTCTTCCACTTATATAGCCTGCCTGACAGCCTTACAGTTCATGTTCCACTTTATTCCTCATTCTATTCAATATTATTATGAGGAGAAGCATGCTGACATGCCTGATAAGGGCTTTTGCCAGAGTCTTTTGTATCTCCTCTTTTGTGAAGCATAACAAACTCTTATCGTTTCCTGTCATCTGGACATTTGCATGATTCTGGTACACAAGTGGTAGATGGCTATCACCCCTGCTTTGCCTGTGATCTTTAACAACTCGCTTGGAACATTATCAAGTCCAGGAGACTTTCCACTTTTGAGTTGCTTGATCGAAGATCTTACTTCGTCTAGGAGTGGCTTTGGCTCTTGGTGCTGAGGGTCTGGACATGGGATGGCTCCATCGATATTATTTGGTAGGGTGTCAAACAGATTTGTTTCATACTCATGCCATCTGTCTAAAGTCTCATCTTTTTCTGTGTGAGTGTTACCATCTTTATTGTTTATGCTTTGTTTTTTTTATGTACATGGCTTGCGATTTTACTTTTTCAATCTGTTGAACAAGTTCTTTGAACTTTCTTGACGCATTGGCTTCATTTATCTCTGCACACTCTTTTTCTAACCAAGCCCTTTTGTCTTCTCGTATCTTTGTTATTAAATCTTTCTTGAGCCATTTGTACTCTTTTTTTTTCGAGTCATACTCTTTTTTTCTAGATTAAGAACTTGAGTACTGAGATAAGGTTTTGATGGCTTATGTTTCCTATTTCCAAGGCATTTGTCAGCAGTTTGTAAGTATGCTTTTTTCATATCTTCCCAGATTTCATTTGGTAGAATTCCATTTGCGGTCCATTGTTATAAGAGGGCATTGAAGCGGTTGTTGGTTTCTACTTCATATTTATGCTTTTCAATAGGGTATTTCAATTTGTATAAATCAATTTTGTTTGGACCTCTGGGTTTTTCTACTGTCATGGTTTTGAGTCTTATTGTGGCTGTTACTAATACGTGATCAGTGTCACTGTCAGCACCTAGTTTTGTGCATAAATTTATGACTCTATCAATCATTATGTTATCGATCTGATGACGAATTTCATCTAGAGTAGATCACCAAGTGTATTTTCTTCACTTGGGTTGAGTGAAAAGGGTATTAGCTATGATCAGACTATTCGCTTGGCAGAAAATAGCCAGAATGTCCCCGCGATAATTCCTTTTACCTAGACCGTGTGATCTAATGCCACTTTCAATGTCCACTCTTATGCTGATTTCTCTTGTAGACACCATATCTTTAACTGTCTGCAGATCATTGTAGAATTGTTCTATATCTTCTTGTGAATTGTGAGATGTTGGGGCATAAAGTTGTATAATTTTTAGAGGAACGGGTTTGGTGTAAAGCTAAATAAAAAATGGTGCTTGGTTTTGTGTTTGGCGCTTTTTGTGGATGATCAGATGATTCTCACACTCTAGTGTCTAGATCAACAGTCGATTTCTCGACATCAAACTTTGAGATGTTATTTCAAAAGAACTGTACATTCGATGTTCAATTTTATTGTCTCATATTGTAGCTTATTCCATAACCTTTCTTTAGATACATTGATTTTAAAAATCAATCGATGAATAACTAAATGAAGAGTAAGTTAAATAAGTAAAAAAAAAGTATATTGCCAGGCTGACAAAAGCACTTGTCTGTCATAATCCGGGATGCAGGGGACCACTGTCTATCAAATCAAGGTGTGACCACTGAAAGGCGTCTGTCAACCACGCCTGGGGGCATTAGGCTGTCGAGGCGGTATTGACAAAAAGAAGATTTGGTCTTGAATTCTGCTTATAAACCTCAAGTTCCGTTACATCCAAAACGTTCATACGGTTACTATATCGCTAATGGTCACCGGAATTAAAACCAATAATATGTTTTATTTGAATTCGGCGACATTTCTTCTTCATTAATAGCTGAATATCTCGCTAAGTAACGAACTTGAAACAACCTTTATATCTGCTGAAAATTGATGCTTTTAAAAAACTTGTCGTACTTCATGACTCCTCTCTTCGTACTTTGCTCTCTATTTTTCAAGCCTTTATGTGTGCTAGTACTAGTCTTTTTCAAGCCTATATGTGTGCTAGTACTAGTACTAGTTCTTATTCTAGATATTCACCCGTTTGAACTATTGATAACGCTTATGAAGTAATCTGTTGTCAAGAAGATTTTGTCACGAAGTATACTAAAAGTATTTGTTATATGGGAAAAGCAATAGTCCTTTTTAATTGCAGTTTCAAAAATTATTAACGGTTTTATGCTTCTGTTTACGAAAAGTTACAATTATGAATTGATCAAAGAGCTTCAAATTGAAGATTATAGTAATGGGTGAACTTCCTGAAACTATTGAAGGCTAATGTTGTTATATCTGATGACTTTAATTGTGTCCTTTTAATTATCGTTTTAGAATAATTGTATTAAAAAAAAAGAGTAAACATTTTGAATGAATTTCTCATTTATTTACTTTAGTTCATTTCTGTCGATATATTATAATGATAGGAAAGATTTATCTACCCATTGTATCATGGTTTATTTGTAAATCAATCCATGTTACACACAGAACACTATCGTGATACTGTTGTTTTTAATTCTAAAAAGCCGAATGCTTTTGTCAGAGATCCGTTTAGATGGCAATTACATACCTCACTTCTAGATAAAGAGGAGTTTATAGAAAAAAATACTACCTTTATTTCCTGATATCTTCATGGTATTTGTTGAATAATATATGATTTTGATTAACAGGAGCTCTGTAATTAATCAAAGATAAATGTACGAGAAGAAAGCATGTCATACAGTAAACTTATTAATGAAAGGTTAAAAGATAATTAATAATAATAAATAACTACAAAACGATTTGTATTTTGACCCAACAATAAACATATAATAAATGACTAACAAAACGTTTTACTGAAACAGTGTTTCAGACTCGTTTTTTACAAAACATGACGAGCGTAAGAACATTGTAAAACACTGAAATAAAGTCAAAAATCTAACAAAATCATTTTCAAAATCCAACATCTAAATGTTGGCTTAGTTTCTTAATATAAAGTAAATACATATGTTCAAAACAACATCAACTTTTATTAAGAACTCAACCTGAAGACGTATTAGATGAAATAATAATAATGTCACACTATTTGTTACAGAAATATCTGCAGATATCACCAAGGCTGTGGCTTCTCTTGCAGACATTGTGGAGTCACTTAAACATGAACTAAGCAAGTCAAAGGTGTGGGCCTCAGAGGACGACCACATAAACCTGGGAAAATTAGTGCAAAGGATTGGAGTCTTACACGATAACGCAGATAACATGACTGAGTCAGTAAACGACCTTAAAGTCAACTTACGCCGTGACATAGGTGACGCCCGTACGCAATTTCAGTTGATGTACGATTTTGAAGAGCGATGTCAAAACGTTAAAATGTGCTCGAAAAACGTTGGCTGCCTGACAAAACATAATAATAATGTAGTTAACAGATACCAGTGCTACAAGTTGGACAGAAGCATTAAGGCAACATGGTACGAAGCAGAACAAAAGTGTTACGATATTGGTGGGTATTTGGCTGAACCGCAAAACATGGAGTCCATCAACTATGTGAAGCAATTAATAATGAAATTAGCTCCACGCTCACAACACAAAGCAGTATGGATTGGAGCTAAAGAACTGCTTGGTACGAGAACGGGGAGTAGTGGAAGAACGAGAAAGAATAAAAGAAAATGGAAGTGGGCCTGGATGACTTCAGGAAAACTAGTCTCTGATTCTGCCTCTGATTGGGCTCCCAATACCCCTATAATTGGTAAGCAAGGAAAGTACAAAGACTGTGCGGAAATACAGATGTCGGGCCATTTACAATGGAGGGATGAACGTTGTTCGATTAAACAGGTATTTCTTTGTGAGAAATATGCTGATTCTTGTGATGATTGGATGTGACCATTGATTTATAGTACCTTGAATGGAAGTACTGTTGTCTTGGATATGTAATTGCATTGAAGTTTTAGCATATTAAAAACGGTTCATCAATCGAATTTGTGTTTGTTTTCCATTCATTTTTATTGTTGCTTTAAGAGTATGTCGAATAAACCAGTCAATGACTAACATCCTAACACACACTAGTGTCTGCTCCCGGTATTAAACTCTTCGTTGTTTAAGCGCAGTTTCTTTTTGATTAAACGAATCCAGTTTTAGAGCGCAAGAGTGAAAGAAATTGTTACTTCATTCTTAAATGACGAAATAGACAACGAAGATAGCATTTATCTACATAATAAAATTTAAAATCTCGTTATTTATTTGTGGCTGGTTGGCTGGCTGGCTGGCTGGCTGTGTTTGTATGCAATGGGATTAAAGCCACAGTTTTCAATCGACCTGACACTTTCACAACATGTTTGTAGATATTATCAAATGTGTGGTTAAGCTTTTGGTGAAAATCGGTCGACTGTAAGAAAAGTTATTTGCTTTTTAGTTTTTGGTGCGTATTTTACAGAGAAAGTATAGAACAAAGATGGCATGAAACTAAATATGGAAACATTTGCATCGTCTTCCTGCTGCACATAATGAACGCGACTCAGCGTAGTGAACACAAATTTCTATTTCCGTTTTAAGAGAAATGTAAACAACAGCTGAAACCAAAAGT